>JBAMBR010006272.1:0-111307 GCA_037044475.1 Zaprionus obscuricornis | reverse complement strand
ATATATGTATATATATTTATAATATAGTTTATATTTATATATTGCATATTTTGCATTGTAAATGTAAAGTTTATCAGTGACTAGTGCAGGTTTATCATTGGTCACAGCCTTGCTGCATCCGTTTAAAACTGTGCTGTGCTCACACTCTCGCGCTCTCCCTCTCTCTCACTCTCCCTCTCATTGTACTGCAAAAAAAAAAACATCTTTAAAATTTGACGTTGACGTCGCTGTCAACCGGCAAATGAATCATAACAGCAATTGAGCCGTAGCAGCGGCAGCGACGCTAGCAGAATAAGTGAGTGCGAGACAGAGAGAGATAGAGAGAGCGCGCGCATGAAAAATTCAATTGCTGTCAAATTAGTTGTAAAATTGTTGAGCTTTTTTTTTTTTTTTTGTATTTCTGTTTGTTGCTCTTCTTCTTCTTCTTTTTTATAATTGTTGGTTACATAATAAAACTATTTTAAAGCAATTATCTAGCAGTACTTCTGGTCTAGAACATTTGATTAACAATTAAAAAAAACTTGACCAAGGCGTCGCAACGTGTCGTTGCTTGTCGTGTAAGCGACTATTTTAAAGGCAAATGATTCAATGTGAAATACCAAACAGTTTTGATAAGACTTAAAAAAGAGTCAAAGACGGTATAGTAGAAAGAGAGGAGAGTGCAGAGGCAAAGGGATAACAGAAAGGTTTTCAAGCTTATCAAAGAGACAAGCAATGGGGCAATGGGGTATGTAATTATTTTTTATGGCTTTACTGCTCAATACGTCGAAATTGATTGTTTGCACTGCAAGAAATTTTTTATATAATTTAATTTGTATAATTGGAAAAATTCTAGAAAAATATAAAAAATTAAAAAAAAAAATTTTAAATTTAAAAATTTTTAAAATTTTAAAAAGTTTGCAAAAGTTAAAAAAAAATTTTAAAAAAATAAAAATTTTAAAAAATTTTAAAAACTTAAAAAAATTTGGAAATGTTAAAAAAATTTGGAAAAATTTAAAAAAAAAATTAAAATTTTAAACAATTTTAAAAAACTTGAAAAATTTAAAAAAAATTTAAATTATATTAATTATAAATAAAAAATAGATTATTTATTAATATTGATAAAATAAAGTGAAATTAATAGATTTTTCTCACAGTGTATACACAGCAGCCGCAACGTCGCCAATCAAAAGTGGCATAATCTAATCAATGTTATAATTTTCAATTGTTTTTCTGTTGTTGTTGTTGTTGTTGTTGTTAACCCTTATCAGCTATTGGTTATCGGTTAACGGTTAACGGTTTATCAGCTAGGGCATTTCTTATGAGCTTTACATTTTTGGCTTAGCTAAGTAATACTTTAAAAATAGAAGTAGCGCAATTGAGGGTCAACACTGCGTATGTGTAATATATATATCATATATTATCATATAAGCTTATCGATAATTATTGCTTACCTGCTGTGACGTGGATGTGGACTGATGTGAGGTTTCCTTAAGACTACTGCAAGAACTAGAACTTGTATTTATCTGTCTGCCACCTAAGCTCGCAACAGTTGTTGTTCCGCCTGCCGTTACTCCTGCTGCTGCTCCGCCATTGGTGACAATGCTGCCATTCAATGTTGTAGGCGTTGCTGTGCTTAATACATTGCTGGGCTGCGACTGCTGCTGTTGCTGCTGCTGTTGCTGGCTAGGGGCATGTGTCAGGGGCAGGGAAAGAGACGAGTTGCCGTTCTTCTTGTTAAAACTTTCAATGAGCGTTGAGGTGGGACTCAACATGCTGCTCGGTGAACTATCCGAGAAGTCTGTCATCTGTAAAAATAAATAATAAACAAAATATTTATCAATTGCATTCAATATTTATATGTTATTCTTTTTGTTGTTGTGTTAAGGAAATCCTCGTTAAGACGTCATCGCATTCAATTTTGTTTATTTTGTCAAAATTCTTATCGCGAAGCCACAGTGAAACGTGCTGCTTGTGTCACAAGATAATCATATACTTTTGCCTAATATGGACAAAAGCAGCCACAGACTAAGTCAAAAACGGAAGCACACAGAGACAGAGACAGAGACAGAGAGAGTAGAAAAAAAAACCTCACAGACTTAGCAAATATTTAATTATAGTTTAGAATTGCAAATTGTGTCATGAAGCACAGTACAGCAATGCGAGGTGAAAAGATCACAAGACAATCTTAAAAATAAACCTAAGAAATTTTTATTATATTTTTATATGTAGATATTAAAATATATAAAGAGAAGATTGCAATTTATTTATTCAACAAATAAATAAAAATTCCTTACATTTCTTAAGTCGCTTTGCAAAATATTCAAACAGTGACTCTAAAACTGTAAAACGTTGGCGCCGCGCTGCCTGCATGCGCAATAATAATAACAACAACAACAAGAGAAAATAATAACAAAAACAATTTATTGCTTAGCAATATTGCAAAGATTTTTTAAAGTTCATCAATTGATTTATGTTTATTTTGCTTTGTGGTCGTGATTGTTGTTGTTGTTACGGTTTGTTGTTGTTTGCGTTATGCTAATTACAGTTGCCATGCGATTTCTTTATTTACATAAAAGCTTCAACTTTGATTAAGTATCTAGCAAAAAATATATGTATATATTTTTATATACATAAATAATAGCAACTGCCAGCTGGGCGTTTTGTTTCTTTCGCTTCTTGTTTGTCTGTACATAATTAATATAGTTTGATTTTTTTTTTTTTTTTTTATTATTTCTTGTGATTTAAGGCGAATCATACGAATACTGATTAAAATTCCATTTACGCGTGGGCGTCAAAACTCTTTGTACGAACTACTTGAGCTCGTTTCTCAGTATTTTCTCTCTCTCACTCGCTCGCTCGCACTTGCTCACTGTATGTGTGGGCGCACGCGACCAGTTTCTGTTGTTGCCTTAAATCAATATTTTTCTTTTTTTTTTGCAATTTCATAAGTGTTTGCAATATAATTTATGCAAATTAAACTTGCCATTATTTTTTTTTATAGACTATAAAAATACGAGATGTATAAACGCGTTTACCTTTTTTTTAGCCCAAAGCTTTTTTCTATTGCGCGTTTCGAAGCTTCAAAATATAACGTAAATGATTATGTGTTGCGTCAACTTACAACACTGTTTTAGCGTTGCCCATAGGCTCAACAGCTGTTGTGGTAACTTTTAGTGTATTTATACATTGGCAACTGGTCACACTTTAGCTGTAGCCCTCTCACCAAAGTTATTTGCAATGTTTTAATTAATGCGTAAAAAGTGCGAAGAAAAAGTGCAGAAAAGTTGCTAAAAAATAAAGCAAAACTTATTTCGTGTACTGCACAACAATAAGATGCATGCAGCAAGCATGAAAAAACGTAATTGGCTGCTCAGTTGGCTGCTTTGCTGGCTATGGATGGCGTCAGCACTAGCAGCAAACACTTCAGGCGACGTCATTAGTGCCGCTGCAGTGGGGGGCACGGGCGCAGGTACAACGATAACAACAACGACAACGACCCCAAATAAGCATGAATTGACGGCAAATAATGTTAAACAATTACCAATATGTTCACGCATGTTGCGACATGTCTTTGAAAATGCAACGCCACGCGATGAACAAAAGGCTGGCATTTTTGAAGAATATAAACCAGAAGTTGGACAAGTATTGGATGAGGAGACATATCTATGGAACTGCCTAGAAGCTTGTTGTGAAAAGTCACAAAATCAATCGCAAGTCAATTCATGCAACGTTGTCTTAGTATTCAAGCGAAAATGTTATCATATTCATTGCGTCAGCAATGAGGCTTGTCTGCCAAAGGCAATGACACGCGAACTTGACAATGATAAGGTGCAAATGGTATTGGTGAATCCAGTTGGTGATCAACCCGAACTTAGTTGGTCGCAACTAATGAAAGCCTCATCGGCCGCAACACCCTTCACTTCAGCCTATGAACCAGGAGCACTGAATTTCTGGAAACAGCCACGTCGCCTGCAGTTTCAGGTAAATCTTAGCCAACATAAGTGCAAAGTTTTTACATATTAATGCATTAACTTCTTTCAGCAGGAGAGCAATGCCTATGATGACGATGAATTTCCATTGCTGGCAGAGAAACGCATGAAGCAACTGTTGCTGCAGCAGTCACCAGCCGATGATAACGATGATGATATCAGTTATTATGGTGGCGCCGATTTACCCAACAATGCCAAGTTTCTCACTTGTGATCTAGATACACCTTGCCCGCCGCAGGAACAATGTGTGCCGCTACAGACGAATGCTGTGACAGGTTTATGCAGTTGCAAGCATGGATTCATACGCAACAAACAACACAAATGCATTATGCCCGCTGTGCCCTACAGTTCCTACTTGGTTAACAACAACAACAACAATGAAGTTGCCAATCAGGAAGCAATTGGCAGTGAGAATATACCAGAAGTGGTGCCGGCACCACAAACAGAAGTTAAAAAGGAAACAAATCAATTGCTTGTTGTCTCTGTCATGTCCAAGGAAGTTCAACTACCCGAACAGGAAGTAACACTGGCTGCCTTTACAGTGCCCGATGAGCAGACAAGTGGCACAAAATATAAATATTTATGGACATTAATCTCACAGCCAAAGGGTCCCATGAATGGCACCATCTCGGATCAAAGCAAATCAAAAGTGAAGCTATCAAATCTATCCGAAGGTCTCTATACTTTCAAAGTATCTGTAACTGGTGACAATGGCACCTTCGGAGAAGCCACAGCCAATGTAACAGTATTGCCGGAGAAACGCATTAATCGTGCACCACAAGTCATTATTTCGCCGCCAGAGCAAATTATACGACAACCAACATCAAATGCTGTGCTCGATGGCAGCTCAAGCACCGATGATGATAAGATTATCAATTGGCATTGGGAAATTATATCAGGTCCCATTGGTTATCAGCCACAATTGCCGGAAGTTAACACTTTACAACTAGATTTAACATCAGCTGGCAATTATACATTTAAATTAACGGTAACGGATTCTAATAATGTTACAAATTCAACAACAGCAACAATTACAGTGCTAAAAGAGACTGACTATGCACCAGTTGCAAATGCTGGTGATGCTGTCATCTTATATTTACCCAATAATAATGTAACACTCAATGGCACCGCCAGTTCAGATGATCATGAAATTGTTGCCTGGGAATGGACTAAAGATGCCAGTGATGAGGCCAAAGCTGTTGATATGCAAAATACACGTACACCCTATGTACAGCTATCAAATCTAGAGGAAGGCATGTATACATTTGTCTTGAAAGTCACCGATGGCAGTGGACAATCGAGTACAGCGAAAGTGCATGTATTTGTAAAGCCACCAACAAATTCACCGCCAGTTGTCAAAGCTGGTGTCAATGTGGTAAGTTAACTGATTGACTGCAATTAAATTAATGATACAATCTTTATATTTCATTGCTGCTGTAGACATCGAATTTGCCTGTAAATTGGGCGTTATTAAATGGTTCGGAGTCGAAAGATGATATTGGCATTAAAAGTTATCAATGGAAGCAGCTAAGTGGGCCAAATAATGCTATGATACTCAATGCCAGTAGCTCCGTGAGTCTATTTGTGATATTGCATGAAATCTTATCAGTAAATCATATATATATATATTATATATCTTTTATCTTTTTAGATAGCAAATGCTACAAGTCTAACATTGGGTCTCTATGAGTTTCAATTGATTGTCGCTGATGAGAATAATAATACGGCAAGTGATAGCACTTGGGTAAAGATTGTGCAAGGTAAGTATTGCGCAGTGTTAGCATTTGTCTATGCACTTGTCTAAATATTGTATTTTATATCTTGTAGAACGCAATGCTGCACCTATAGCTAATGCTGGCGGTGATCGTACTATAACATTGCCTGTGAGTGCAATTTATTTGAATGGCAGCAAATCTTCCGATGATTTGGCTGTTGTCAAATATGTTTGGACACGTGAAGAGAATAGTCTGGCAGCTGGCGTTATTATAGCAGATACTGATAAGGAAGCTATAATGATTGTATGTGACACATGTGACATATTATTGCTATAAATAATTATAATTTTATTTTAATTATTATTTTTTTTTTTTTGCAGCTTTCAAATGTCGTACAGGGACGTTATGTCTTTAAGCTAACTGTCAGCGATGATCAAGGTTTAACTGGCACCGATACCGTTAGCATTAATGTGCATGCTGATCCAATGCTAATGCATCTGGTAGAAATGACACTACCAATGGGCATTTCAGTTATTACCAAGGCAGAATTAGATTCAACAGTACAAAAATTGCAATTATTATTAGGCGATGATAATAAGATACAAATTCATGAACTTAAATCTGATTTACATACTGAGGCAGCTGTTTTAGTCTTTTATGTAACAACAACAACAACTGGCGATACAAAACCATTAAATGGTTTACATGTTGAACGTTTATTACGTGCCAAACTACAAAAAGATGCAACAATTTTGGGTACACTCTATGTGGATATACGCACAACAATTTGTCAAAATAATTGTTCAGGTCATGGCAGATGTAATCCAGCAAGTCGTGCTTGTGAATGTGAAGCATTCTGGATGCCATCGTTGGGTTATTTTATATACAATGATGAAGCCAATTGTGGTAAGTAAATGAAACACTATGCAGCCAGAGATGGATTATAAATATTTTCTATTTTTTTATAGATTGGTCAATTTTATATGTATTTGTGGGAGTTATTACTGGCTGCTTGTTGTTGTCGGGCATCTTTTGGGGCATTGCTTGTGCCTGTCGTCAGACAAAGAAACCGCGTCTACGTCAAAAGGTGCAAAAATATGCATTGATTGGTGCACAGGATGAGGAGGCTGCCAATTGTAAGTAATTTTTAAACTAATCTCAACTAAATTCTTCAACTTTTTACTAACATTTCCCTATATACCCGCACTCTTTCTCTCTCTCCCTCCCGAACTAAAGATTCTAGAAACACTTCACTAACCGAATCGGAAACAGATTCCGATGTTTTATTTGAGACACGTTCGAAGAGTAATGGCATTGGCAAGCATAAAGTTGGCAACGGCGGTGGCGGTGGTAGTGTTGGTGGACATCATAGTAGTACGCAAAGTTCAGGACGTGAAAGTAACGCAAAATATGCGGTTACCAAATTGGGACGAAAGATCAAAGCATAGAAAGCGAACAAGATAGAAGAAAGAACAAGAATGAAAATAGACAAAAGAAAGAAGCTAAAACTAAAATAATGATTGTATATCTCTGTGTGTGTGTGTAAATGTTATTCCAGTGTGTGTGTGAGTGTATGTATGTATGTATGATATGATATGATATATAACTGTATCTATAACTCTACCTTGTGTAACTATATATTTATCCCCCCCCCCATTCCCTATACATATATATATATCTGTATCTTGTATCTTTTGTACTTGCCGCGCGTGCACTTGATGTGCCTCTTTTTATATGTGTATGTGTGTGTGTGTGTGTGTATGTTCCTCTTTTTACTTATGTGATACACAAAACTCTGGGTTTTATTATTATTATTTTTTAAGCTTTGTATTATTATTGTTTAGTATTATTATTTTATATATTATTAATTTGCCGTGCAATAAACAAAAAAAAAAAAACAATTACTACAATTTTTTTTTCACTTTTGAATTTTTGCTTATTTTATATGTGTATATAGAGCGTATAGAGAGAAGTTCACAATCAATGTAATAAATTACAATGCTTGACAAAAAAATTTAAAATTTATTTTCTATTATTCTTCATTCTTCTAGAAAGGAAATTAAAAAATTTAAAGTTTAAGCAGCGCTTGTCAAAGTTATAAGCACAAGTTTACAGTTTGCGAGTCATAGGAAGAGCGCATGCAGTTTGAGCAGCAGCAACAGCCATTCGTCTAGGTGCCTGGCAGCAGTTTGCGAAGCACTGCTTGCACAGTTTGGCAAGCAGTTGATTTGCAACTGTTGCGTTTTGATTGTCGCTTCTTGATTTTTAAGCTGATTTTGACTTTTAATAATTTCTTCTTTTTTTTTTTTTTTTGGGTTATTGACGCATTTAACGCCTACGATAAGTTGACAAGTTCCTGGTAGCAAATAATACAACCAAAAAAAAAAAAAAAGAAAAGAAATCTCACTTTGAATTGGCTTAAACAGCTTAAAGAATCTGTGATTCATTTTGACTGATTTTTTTTTTATTTATCTTATTTTTTTTTTTTGATTTTTTTTTTTTGCTTTGCAGTTTAGTCAGTTTTCTCTGTTCTTTTGGCTGTTTGTGTTGTCTGAGCATGGCTTTAAGTGTTTGCGTTTCTTTATTGATTTTAGCCGGATTTCTGTGTGTGTTTTATAGCTGCTGCTGCTACTGCTGCTACTTATTATTCTGCTGCTGCTTCTTTCTCTTCTTTTGCCACTACTGAATTGTTTTATGTTCCTCTATATATATATGATGTGTGTGTGTGTGGCATGCCACGCGCGCTCCATTTTTCCTTTTGGGTGCGGCAACATTTGAAAACTGTATGTGACACGCGATTCGCTCATAGCCCCCAAAAGGCAAACATGCAACAAACACAAGTAACATAGCCAACGGCTTATAGCTCCTGCTGGACATTTGCTTACATTTTGTGTACTTGTTGTCCTGCCGCTAATTAAAACGAAACTTTGTCTGTCGCTACTACTACAACTTGTTGTTGTTTTTTTTTTTTTGCTGTCAGTTTTTTGTTGTTGTTGTTGTTTTTGTGTTATTTTTATATTTTGCATGCAAAAACTAATGAAAAGTTTCTTGAACTTTTGAACCTCTTTCTCTGTCTCTGCATTGCACGTGACAAATTTCTGTTGTGTTTTTTTTTTTTCTTCTCTTTTCTTTTTGTTTCGTTTCGTTTCTTTAGTTTTTTTTTGTTTTTGCTTCTTGGTATTTTTATACGCCTCGTTAATTGTTTGTTTTGACTGTCTACAAGCACCTCACATTCACACATTCACACACACACACACACGCAATTAAATTGACCCGAAATAAATTCCTTAACGCAGTTCCAAGAATTTTTGTTCAGCAGCAACGTCAAAAAAAAAAATTGCTGAATTTTTGAATAGTATTTATAACTTTTTTTTTTATTATTTATTAATCTTTTTTTTTTTTTTATATATATTTTTTATGTTGATTTTTATTAATTTGTCAACTAATTTCGTTGCTCAGTTTCATTGATATTTTACAGCTTAATTTTGAAAGTAATTAATTTCAAAAATCACATAATAAACTTTTGTTGCTTGCTTGCTGCCTTCCTTGCTACCTCCCTCCCCTCCCTTGCTTAGCAGGCTACCGGTATTATCTTCATCTATTATTATTATTATAATTTTTTTGTTTTGTTTAATCATTTGATAAATCAGCTGCAAAACAAATCTGTCGAAAAATTTATTTTTTTTTTTTTAGCTGTCGCTTTGAGTTATTAAAATTTGCATAAATTAATTAAATCAAATGATAAATTTTTTTTGTTTATTAAATTATTAAATGTTTAAATATTGTTTTTATCACTGTCGGCAAATACAGGGAATTTTTGCATGAGTATCAAATAATTATACAAAATGTCTTTAACTTTTCTAGAGATTATCTGGGAAAATTCTTAAACTATTAGCCAAAAAATTCATTTAAAAAAAACTTTCAAAATCTTGAAAAAATTCCGTTCAAATTAAATTAAATAAATTTATAATAAAATTCCAAAAATAAATAGAAGAAAAAAAAAAATCAAAAACTATTAGAGGTTTTTTATTTTTTTTTTTTTTTGCTTGTTTCATTAAAATTAAATTTGTTTTGAAATTTTATTTCTAATTTAAATTTTGCGCTTATCAATTTACATAAAAAACGTGTAGCCAAAACTTGCTTTTGCTAATGAAAAAAAAAAATGTAGATATATATTTTTTAATGTGGTTTTTATGCGATTTAAATGAAGTTTGACAAAAGGTGCCAACAGAGCAGAGTAGAGTAGAGCAGAGCAGATCACAGCAGACTGAGCATGTAGAGGCGTAGGGGCGTGCCATGGCATTTTTGCAGCAAATACAAAAGAAAATTAAATTAAATAACAGCAGCAACAAAAACAAAAAAAAAAATGGCACACGAGACAACGGTTGAGTGATTTTTAATGTATTCGTGACAATAATTTGTTGTGTTTTTTGTTGTTTTTATTATTGTTGTTGTCTTTTTTATAGCGCTTGTTCTTCTTGTTGTTGTTGTTGTTATTGTTGTCTTGTGCCTTTAGATAGCAAGCAACAGCCATAAAATGTTGTTAATGTTTTAATGTTTTATGTGCGTTTTATTATTCTTTCATTTGGACTTGACAAAAAAACAAAAAAAAAAAAAATACAAATAAAATTTATTTCAGTTTCAAATGCAAACTGCAAAAAAAAAGTGGAAAAATGTGAAAATTTTTTAAGCAAATATATAGAAGAAATATAAGTTAGCAAAATTAGCTTACGGCATGCTGAAGTTTGTCATACACCTGCAGGCAAACAGACGAAGGGACAGAGGCATAAAGAGAAAAGACAAAGATAGAGATAGAGACAGACGATGGCAAATCTTGAAATCTTTTATCAAATGCTGATAAAAAAAAAATATTTATATAAAATATATTGTGGCAACTGCCACGCTCAAACTGCTAGACAAAACTAATATACTCTTGGTAAGTGTATTAAAAAAAATATATATATATATATATGTATATCTTATAAAGATCTTGTCGTGGGTCGATGTCAGAACAATAGCAGCAACTGTGTTGCATCAAAAGTAAAGCCTAAGTTGACTTTGGCCAGAGAAAAAAAAAAAAAAAAACAACTTGAAGTTTGCTGTGTGGGCAGCGTGACAGTGTCTACAATAAGTTGGTTGACGCATATGAACATTTTTTTTTTTGCAAAAACTTGTGAAATCTACAAGTTATTTTATCTATAACCAAATAAGGATTTGTTATGCTTATATTTTAATTTCTATTTAAATAATTAAATTACGAGTATATATCAAAAAAAAAAAAAAATTAATCTACAGTCTAATGAGACACATTTTGTGGCAGCGTGGCAACTAATTGGCAGAACTGCAGCTGCAGCTGTTTTTCCTTTTTTTTTTTCTTTTCTTCTTTTTCGCTTGCGCTTTTGTTTTCCTTTCCTTGCACGTCCCGTTCCCCTCTTTTGTGTGGCTTTTGATTGACAATGGCATTGACCTTGAACCTATGTGCAAGATTTTTGTCTTTACGTTACGTTTTACAAAACGTAAAAATATAAAAATTGGCTACGGGGCGTATGATCAATGCCAAACGGCAGCAATAGCAAAAATTTGCATAGCTTTTACAGGTGCAAATTTTACATAAAGCAACAAAGTTTCATCGTTTCTCTTGTTGTTGTTGTTTTTGTTTTTTTTTGTTATTATTATTATTCATCTTCTTCTTCTTCTTCTACTGGTTGTTGTTGTTGTTGTAGCCCATTTTCTTTGCTGGAGTTAAAGCGGAAATGCTTGCAAGTGCGATGTCATTTTTATTACATTTACCTGTCGCTGTCGCCATTACTGTCACTGCTTCTGCCTCTGCCTCTTCTTGCCTCTTTCTGTTTATGTGTGTTGCTGCCACTGCTTGTGTGTCGCTGCTTATATTGCTTTAGGTGTGTAGAGAAAATGTTTACCTGAAACAAAAAGCGTAAATTCAATTATTGCAAGTTTCAAAAGGCGTTTTGCACAGTGGCAGCTAAAATAATTTGCCAGCTATAACATAATAAAAGCGTCTATGAAGCTGGCAAACAACACTCAACGCTAAAAATACCCGGTAAAAATATTGTTTATGATAGATTTTGCAATGTTTGGGGGCGTGGCAAACGCAATTTATGAAATTCTCATAGCAAATTATCTAAAAAATTCAATGTTGCTAAGTTTCAGCATAAACCTGCCTATAAACTATATATACCCAATGTTTTATATACAACTTTCAAAACTTTTCAAAAGTGCATAAAAATCAAGTCATAAAAAAAAAATAAGTAACAGTAAAATGTTCACAAAATTCAATTATGCAACAAAGTAAGAAAATGAGCAGCAGATATAAAAATTGAAATTATCGCAAGTTTTACAAGTTTTTTAGTGACTTCTCGCATATCTATATATTAATACTAGTAATTTCATCACATTGATTAAATAATTATACTTTCAAATTTCTTGTTTTTTTGTTTGTTTCCTATTTAAATAGAAATTAAAATATAAGCATAACAAATCCTTATTTGGTTATAGATAAAATAACTTGTAGATTTCACAAGTTTTTGCAAAAAAAAAAATGTTCATATGCGTCAACCAACTTATTGTAGACACTGTCACGCTGCCCACACAGCAAACTTCAAGTTGTTTTTTTTTTTTTTTTCTCTGGCCAAAGTCAACTTAGGCTTTACTTTTGATGCAACACAGTTGCTGCTATTGTTCTGACATCGACCCACGACAAGATCTTTATAAGATATACATATATATATATATATATTTTTTTTAATACACTTACCAAGAGTATATTAGTTTTGTCTAGCAGTTTGAGCGTGGCAGTTGCCACAATATATTTTATATAAATATTTTTTTTTTATCAGCATTTAATAAAAGATTTCAAGATTTGCCATCGTCTGTTTCTGTCTCTATCTTTGTCTTTGTCTTTTCTCTTTATGCCTCTGTCCCTTCGTCTGTTTGCCTGCAGGTGCATGACAAACTTCAGCATGCCGTAAGGTAATTTTGCTAACTTATGAATATTTCTTCTATATATTTGCTTAAATAATTTTCACATTTTTCCACTTTATTTTATTTTTTTTTTGCAGTTTGCATTTGAAACTGAAATAAATTTTATTTGTAATTTTTTTTTTTTTTTGTGTTTTTTTTTTGTCAAGTCCAAATGAAAGAATAATAAAACGCACATAAAACATTAAAACATTAACAACATTTTATGGCTGTTGCTTGCTATCTAAAGGCACAAGACAACAATAATAACAACAACAACAAGAAGAACAAGCGCTATAAAAAAGACAACAACAATAATAAAAACAACAAAAAACACAACAAATTATTGTCACGAATACATTAAAAATCACTCAACCGTTGTCTCGTGTGCCATTTTTTTTTTTTGTTGTTGTTTTTTGTTGCTGCTGTTATTTAATTTAATTTTCTTTTGTATTTGCTGCAAAAATGCCATGGCACGCCCCTACGCCTCTACATGCTCAGTCTGCTGTGATCTGCTCTGCTCTGCTCTGCTCTGCTCTGTTGGCACCTTTTGTCAAACTTCATTTAAATCGCATAAAAACCACATTAAAAAATATATATCTACATTTTTTTTTTTTTTTTTTCATTAGCAAAAGCAAGTTTTGGCTACACGTTTTTTATGTAAATTGATAAGCGCAAAATTTAAATTAGAAATAAAATTTCAAAACAAATTTAATTTTAATGAAACAAGCAAAAAAAAAAAAAAATAAAAAACCTCTGAAATAGTTTTTGGTTTTTTTTTTTCTTCTATTTATTTTTGGAATTTTATTATAAATTTATCTAATTTAATTTGAACGGAATTTTTTCAAGATTTTGAAAGTTTTTTTTAAATGAATTTTTTGGCTAAAATAGTTTAAGAAATTTTCCCAGATAATCTCTAGAAACGTTAAAGACATTTTGTATAATTATTTGATACTCTTATGCAGAAATTCCCTGTATTTGCCGACAGTGATAAAAACAATATTTAAACATTTAATAATTTAATAAACAAAAAAAATTGATCATTTGATTTAATTAATTTATGCAAATTTTAATAACTCAAAGCGACAGCTAAAAAAAAATAAATAATTTTCGACAGATTTGTTTTGCAGCTGATTTGTCAAATTGATTAAACAAAAAACAAAAATTATAATAATAATAATAGATGAAGATAATACCGGTAGCCTGCTAAGCAAGGGAGGGGAGGGGAGGGAGGTAGCAAGGGGGGCAGCGGACAAGCAACAAAAGTTTATTATGTGATTTTTGAAATTAATTACTTTCAAAATTAAGCTGTAAAATATCAATGAAACTGAGCAACGAAATTAGTTGACAAATTAATAAAAATCAACATAAAAAATATATATAAAAAAAAAAAAAAGATTAATAAATAATAAAAAAAAAAGTTATAAATAATATTCAAAAATTCAGCAATTTTTTTTTTTGACGTTGCTGCTGAACAAGAATTCTTGGAACTGCGTTAAGGAATTTATTTCGGGTCAATTTAATTGCGTGTGTGTGTGTGTGTGTGTGTGTGTGTGGGTATGTGTGAATGTGAGGTGCTTGTAGACAGTCAAAACAAACAATTAACGAGGCGTATAAAAATACCAAGAAGCAAAAACAAAAAAAACTAAAGAAACGAAACGAAACAAAAAGAAAAGAGAAGAAAAAAAAAAAACACAACAGAAATTTGTCACGTGCAATGCAGAGACAGAGAAAGAGGTTCAAAAGTTCAAGAAACTTTTCATTAGTTTTTGCATGCAAAATATAAAAATAACACAAAAACAACAACAACAACAAAAAAAACTGACAGCAAAAAAAAAAAAAACAACAAGTTGTAGTAGCGACAGACAAAGTTTCGTTTTAATTAGCGGCAGGACAACAAGTACACAAAATGTAAGCAAATGTCCAGCAGGAGCTATAAGCCGTTGGCTGTATTACTTGTGTTTGTTGTATGTTTGCCTTTTGGGGGCTATGAGCGAATCGCGTGTCACATACAGTTTTCAAATGTTGCCGCACCCAAAAGGAAAAATGGAGCGCGCGTGGCATGCCACACACACACACACACACACACATCATATATATATAGAGGAACATAAAACAATTCAGTAGCGGCAAGAGAAGAGAAAGAAGCAGCAGCAGAATAATAAGTAGCACCAGTAGCAGCAGCAGCTATAAAACACACACAGAAATCCGGCTAAAATCAATAAAGAAACGCAAACACTTAAAGCCATGCTCAGACAACACAAACAGCCAAAAGAACAGAGAAAACTGACTAAACTGCAAAGCAAAAAAAAAAAAATCAAACAAAAAAAATAAGATAAAAAAAAAATCAGTCAAAATGAATCACAGATTCTTTAAGCTGTTTAAGCCAATTCAAAGTGAGATTTCTTTTCTTTTTTTTTTTTTTTTGGTTGTATTATTTGCTACCAGGAACTTGTCAACTTATCGTAGGCGTTAAATGCGTCAATACCCCAAAAAACAAAAAAAAAGAAGAAATTATTAAAAGCCAAAATCAGCTTAAAAATCAAGAAGCGACAATCAAAACGCAACAGTTGCAAATCAACTGCTTGCCAAACTATGCAGGCAGTGCTTCCACAAACTGCTGCCAGGCGCCTGCAGACGAAAATGGGCTGTCTGCTGCTGCTCAAACTGCATGCGCTCTTCCTATGACTCGCAAACTGTAAACTTCTGCTTATAGTTTTGACAAGCGCTGCGTTAAAGTTTAAATTTATTAATTTCTTTTCTAGAAGGAGAAGAAGAATAATAGAAAAATAGTTTTCAATTTTTTGTCAAGCATTGTAATTTATTACATTGATTGTGAACTTCTCTCTATACGCTCTATATACACATATAAAATAAGCAAAAATTCAAAAGTGAAAAAAAAATTGTAGTAATTTTTTTTTTTTTTTTGTTTATTGCACGGCAAATTAATAATATATAAAATAATAATACTAAACGATAATAATACAAAGCTTAAAAAATAATAATAATAAAACCCAGAGTTTTGTGTATCACATAAGTAAAAAGAGGAACATACACACACACACACACATACACATACACATATAAAAAAGAGGCACATCAAGTGCACGCGCGGCAAGTACAAAAGATACAAGATACAGATATATATATATGTATAGGGAATGGGGGGGGAGGGGGATAAATATATAGTTACACAAGGTAGAGTTATAGATACAGTTATATATCATATCATATCATACACATACATACACTCACACACATACACTGGAATAACATTCACACACACACACAGAGATATACAATCATTATTTTAGTTTTAGCTTCTTTCTTTTGTCTATTTTCATTCTTGTTCTTTCTTCTATCTTGTTCGCTTTCTATGCTTTGATCTTTCGTCCCAATTTGGTAACCGCATATTTTGCGTTACTTTCACGTCCTGAACTTTGCGTACTACTATGATGTCCACCAACACCACCACCACCGCCACCGCCGTTGCCAACTTTATGCTTGCCAATGCCATTACTCTTCGAACGTGTCTCAAATAAAACATCGGAATCTGTTTCCGATTCGGTTAGTGAAGTGTTTCTAGAATCTTTAGTTGGGGGAAGAGAGAGAGTGCGGGTATATAGGGAAATGTTAGTAAAAAGTTGAAGAATTTAGTTGAGCTTAGTTTAAAAATGACTTACAATTGGCAGCCTCCTCATCCTGTGCACCAATCAATGCATATTTTTGCACCTTTTGACGTAGACGCGGCTTCTTTGTCTGACGACAGGCACAAGCAATGCCCCAAAAGATGCCCGACAACAATAAGCAGCCAGTAATAACTCCCACAAATACATATAAAATTGACCAATCTATAAAAAATAGAAAATATTTATAATCCATCTCTGGCTGCATAGTGTTTCATTTACTTACCACAATTGGCTTCATCATTGTATATAAAATAACCCAGCGATGGCATCCAAAATGCTTCACATTCACAAGCACGACTTGCAGGATTACATCTGCCATGACCTGAACAATTATTTTGACAAATTGTTGTGCGTATATCCACATAGAGTGTACCCAAAATTGTTGCATCTTTTTGTAGTTTGGCACGTAATAAACGTTCAACATGTAAACCATTTAATGGTTTTGCATCGCCAGTTGTTGTTGTTGTTACATAAAAGACTAAAACAGCTGCCTCAGTATGTAAATCAGATTTAAGTTCATGAATTTGTATCTTATTATCATCGCCCAATAATAATTGCAATTTTTGTACTGTTGAATCTAATTCTGCCTTGGTAATAACTGAAATGCCCATTGGTAGTGTCATTTCTACCAGATGCATTAGCATTGGATCAGCATGCACATTAATGCTAACGGTATCGGTGCCAGTTAAACCTTGATCATCGCTGACAGTTAACTTGAAGACATAACGTCCCTGTACGACATTCGAAAGCTGCAAAAAATATAAAATAGATAAAATTAATTATAATTCTTTATAGCTGTTAAATGTCATGTGTCACATACAATCATTACTGCTTCCTTATCAGTATCTGCTATAATAACGCCAGCTGCCAGACTATTCTCTTCACGTGTCCAAACATATTTGACAACAGCCAAATCATCGGAAGATTTGCTGCCATTCAAATAAATTGCACTCACAGGCAATGTTATAGTACGATCACCGCCAGCATTAGCTATAGGTGCAGCATTGCGTTCTATAAAATACAAATTACAATATTTAGACAAGTGCATAGACAAGTGTTAACACTGCGCAATACTTACCTTGCACAATCTTTACCCAAGTGCTATCACTTGCTGTATTATTATTCTCATCAGCGACAATCAATTGAAATTCATAGAGACCCAATGTTAGACTTGTAGCATTTGCTATCTAAAAAGATAAAAGATATATAAAATATATATATATATGATTTACTGTTAAGATTTCATGCAATATCACAAATAGACTCACGGAGCTACTGGCATTGAGTATCATAGCATTATTTGGGCCACTTAGCTGCTTCCATTGATAACTTTTAATGCCAATATCATCTTTCGACTCGGAACCATTTAAAAGCGCCCAATTTACAGGTAAATTCGATGTCTACAGCAGCAATGAAATATAAAGATTGTAACATTAATTTAATTGCAGTCAATCAGTTAACTTACCACATTGACACCAGCTTTGACAACTGGCGGTGAATTTGTTGGTGGCTTTACAAATACATGCACTTTCGCTGTACTCGATTGTCCACTGCCATCGGTGACTTTCAAGACAAATGTATACATGCCTTCCTCTAGATTTGATAGCTGTACATAGGGTGTACGTGTATTTTGCATATCAACAGCTTTGGCCTCATCACTTGCATCTTTAGTCCATTCCCAGGCAACAATTTCATGATCATCTGAACTGGCGGTGCCATTGAGTGTTACATTATTATTGGGTAAATATAAGATGACAGCATCACCAGCATTTGCAACTGGTGCATAGTCAGTCTCTTTTAGCACTGTAATTGTTGCTGTTGTTGAATTTGTAACATTATTCGAATCCGTTACCGTTAATTTGAATGTATAATTGCCAGCTGATGTTAAATCTAGTTGTAAAGTGTTAACTTCAGGCAATTGTGGCTGATAACCAATGGGACCTGATATAATTTCCCAATGCCAATTGATAATCTTATCATCATCGGTGCTTGAGCTGCCATCGAGCACAGCATTTGATGTTGGTTGTCGTATAATTTGCTCTGGCGGCGAAATAATGACTTGTGGTGCACGATTAATGCGTTTCTCCGGCAATACTGTTACATTGGCTGTGGCTTCTCCGAAGGTGCCATTGTCACCAGTTACAGATACTTTGAAAGTATAGAGACCTTCGGATAGATTTGATAGCTTCACTTTTGATTTGCTTTGATCCGAAATGGTGCCATTCATGGGCCCCTTTGGCTGTGAGATTAATGTCCATAAATATTTATATTTTGTGCCACTTGTCTGCTCATCGGGCACTGTAAAGGCAGCCAGTGTTACTTCCTGTTCGGGTAGTTGAACTTCCTTAGACATGACAGAGACAACAAGCAATTGATTTGTTTCCTTTTTAACTTCTGTTTGTGGTGCCGGCACCACTTCTGGTATATTCTCACTGCCAATTGCTTCCTGATTGGCAACTTCATTGTTGTTGTTGTTGTTAACCAAGTAGGAACTGTAGGGCACAGCAGGCATAATGCATTTATGCTGCTTGTTGCGTATGAATCCATGCTTGCAACTGCATAAACCTGTCACAGCATTCGTCTGTAGCGGCACACATTGTTCCTGCGGCGGGCAAGGTGTATCTAGATCACAAGTGAGAAACTTGGCATTGTTGGGTAAATCGGCGCCGCCATAATAACTGATATCATCATCGTTATCATCAGCTGGTGACTGCTGCAGCAATAGTTGCTTCATGCGTTTCTCTGCCAGCAATGGAAATTCATCGTCATCATAGGCGTTGCTCTCCTGCTGAATGAAATTAAGGTATTAATATGTAAAAACTTTGCATTTATGCAGTCTGAGATTTACCTGAAACTGCAGGCGACGTGGCTGTTTCCAGAAATTCAGTGCTCCTGGTTCATAGGCTGAAGTGAAAGGTGTTGCGGCCGAGGAGGCTTTCATTAGCTGCGACCAACTAAGTTCGGGTTGATCACCAACTGGATTCACCAATACCATTTGCACCTTGTCATTGTCAAGTTCGCGTGTCATTGCTTTTGGCAGACAAGCCTCATTGCTGACGCAATGAATATGATAACATTTTCGCTTGAATACTAAGACAACGTTGCACGAATTGACTTGCGATTGATTTTGTGACTTTTCACAACAAGCTTCTAGGCAGTTCCATAGATATGTCTCCTCATCCAATACTTGTCCAACTTCTGGTTTATATTCTTCAAAGATGCCAGCCTTTTGTTCATCGCGTGGCGTTGCATTTTCAAAGACATGTCGCAACATGCGTGAACATATTGGTAATTGTTTAACATTATTTGCCGTCAATTCATGCTTATTTGGGGTCGTTGTCGTTGTTGTTATCGTTGTACCTGCGCCCGTGCCCCCCACTCCAGCGGCACTAATGACGTCGCCTGAAGTGTTTGCTGCTAGTGCTGACGCCATCCATAGCCAACAAAGCAGCCAACTGAGCAGCCAATTACGTTTTTTCATGCTTGCTGCATGCATCTTATTGTTGTGCAGTACACGAAATAAGTTTTGCTTTATTTTTTAGCAACTTTTCTGCACTTTTTCTTCGCACTTTTTACGCATTAATTAAAACATTGCAAATAACTTTGGTGAGAGGGCTACAGCTAAAGTGTGACCAGTTGCCAATATATAAATATACTAAAAGTTACCACAACAGCTGTTGAGCCTATGGGCAACGCTAAAACAGTGTTGTAAGTTGACGCAACACATAATCATTTACGTTATATTTTGAAGCTTCGAAACGCGCAATAGAAAAAAGCTTTGGGCTAAAAAAATAAAGTAAACGCGTTTATACATCTCGTATTTTTATAGTCTATAAAAAAAAATAATGGCAAGTTTAATTTGCATAAATTATATTGCAAACACTTATGAAATTGCAAAAAAAAAAAGAAAAATATTGATTTAAAGCAACAACAGAAACTGGTCGCGTGCGCCCACACACATACAGTGAGCAAGTGCGAGCGAGCGAGAGAGAGAGAGAAAATACTGAGAAACGAGCTCAAGTAGTTCGTACAAAGAGTTTTGACGCCCACGCGTAAATGGAATTTTAATCAGTATTCGTATGATTCGCCTTAAATCACAAGAAATAATAATAAAAAAAAAAATCAAACTATATTAATTATGTACAGACAAACAAGAAGCGAAAGAAACAAAACGCCCAGCTGGCAGTTGCTATTATTTATGTATATAAAGATATATACATATATTTTTTGCTAGATACTTAATCAAAGTTGAAGCTTTTATGTAAATAAAGAAATCGCATGGCAACTGTAATTAGCATAACGCAAACAACAACAAACCGTAACAACAACAACAATCACGACCACAAAGCAAAATAAACATAAATCAATTGATGAACTTTAAAAAATCTTTGCCATATTGCTAAGCAATAAATTGTTTTTGTTATTATTTTCTCTTGTTGTTGTTGTTGTTGTTGTTGTTGTTGTTGTTGTTGTTGTTGTTATTGCGCATTCAGGCAGCGCGGCGCCAACGTTTTGCAGTTTTAGAGTCACTGTTTGAATATTTTGCAAAGCGACTTAAGAAATGTAAGGAATTTTTATTTATTTGTTGAATAAATAAATTGCAATCTTCTCTTTATATATTTTAATATCTACATATAAAAATATAATAAAAATTTCTTAGGTTTATTTTTAAGATTGTCTTGTGATCTTTTCACCTCGCATTGCTGTACTGTGCTTCATGACACAATTTGCAATTCTAAACTATAATTAAATATTTGCTAAGTCTGTGAGGTTTTTTTTTTCTACTCTCTCTGTCTCTGTCTCTGTGTGCTTCCGTTTTTGACTTAGTCTGTGGCTGCTTTTGTCCATATTAGGCAAAAGTATATGATTATCTTGTGACACAAGCAGCACGTTTCACTGTGGCTTCGCGATAAGAATTTTGACAAAATAAACAAAATTGAATGCGATGACGTCTTAGCGAGGATTTCCTTAACACAACAACAAAAAGAATAACATATAAATATTGAATGCAATTAATAAATATTTTGTTTATTATTTATTTTTACAGATGACAGACTTCTCGGATAGTTCACCGAGCAGCATGTTGAGTCCCACCTCAACGCTCATTGAAAGTTTTAACAAGAAGAACGGCAACTCGTCTCTTTCCCTGCCCCTGACACATGCCCCTAGCCAGCAACAGCAACAGCAGCAGCAACAGCAGCAGTCGCAGCCCAGCAATGTATTAAGCACAGCAACGCCTACAACATTGAATGGCAGCATTGTCACCAATGGCGGAGCAGCAGCAGGAGTAACGGCAGGCGGAACAACAACTGTTGCGAGCTTAGGTGGCAGACAGATAAATACAAGTTCTAGTTCTTGCAGTAGTCTTAAGGAAACCTCACATCAGTCCACATCCACGTCACAGCAGGTAAGCAATAATTATCAATAAACTCATATGATAATATATGATATATATATTACACATATGCAGTGTTGACCCTCAATTGCGCTACGTCTATTTTTAAAGTATTACTTAGCTAAGCCAAAAATGTAAAGCTCATAAGAAATGCCCTAGCTGATAAACCGTTAACCGTTAACCGATAACCAATAGTTGATAAGGGTTAACAACAATAACAACAACAACAACAGAAAAACAATTGAAAATTATAACATTGATTAGATTATGCCACTTTTGATTGGCGACGTTGCGGCTGCTGTGTATACACTGTGAGAAAAATCTATTAATTTCACTTTATTTTATCTATAATATTAAATAATCTATTTTTTATTTATAATTAATATAATTTAAAATTTTTTTAAAATTTTTCATTTTTTTTTATTAAATTTTTTTAACTTTTGCAAAATTTTTCATTTTTTTTTTATTAAATTTTTAAAACTTTTGCAAACTTTTTAAAATTTTTTAAAATTTTTAATTTTTTTTTTATTTTTTTATATTTTTCTAGAATTTTTTCAATTATAAAAATTAAATTAAATAAAAAATTTCTTGCAGTGTAACCAATCAATTTCGACGTATTGAGCAGTAAAGCCATAAAAAATAATTACATACCCCATTGCCCCATTGCTTGTCTCTATGATAAGCTTGAAAACCTTTCTGTTATCCCTTTGCCTCTGCACTCTCCCCTCTTTCTACTATGCCCGTCTTTGACTCTTTTTTAAGTCTTATCAAAACTGTTTGGTATTTCACATTGAATCATTTGCCTTTAAAATAGTCGCTTACACGACAAGCAACGACACGTTGCGACGCCTTGGTCAAGTTTTTTTTAATTGTTAATCAAATGTTCTAGACCACAAGTACTGCTAGATAATTGCTTTAAAATAGTTTTATTATGTAACCAACAATTATAAAAAAGAAGAAGAAGAAGAGCAACAAACAGCAATACAAAAAAGAAAAAAAAGCTCAACAATTTTACAACTAATTTGACAGCAATTGAATTTTTCATGCGCGCTCTCTCTATCTCGCACTCACTTATTCTGCTAGCGTCGCTGTCGCTGTCGCTGCTACGGCTCAATTGCTGTCTATGATTCATTTGCCGGTTGACAGCGACGTCAACGTCAAATTTAAAGATGTTTTTTTTTTTGCAGTACAATGAGAGGGAGAGTGAGAGAGAGGAAGAGCGCGAGAGCGCGAGAGTGTAAGCACAGCACAGTTTAAAACGGATGCAGCGAGGCTGTGACCAATGATAAACCTGCACTAGTCACTGATAAACTTTACATTTACAATGCAAAATATGCAATATATAAATATAAACTATATTATAAATATATATATATATATATATATATATATATATATATATTTATATATTTATTACCTATTAGTAAGTTGTTTCCGCGAAGCAATATTCTTCGTCAATTGGCTTGACAAGTCGAATTTCTAAGGAAATTGGCTTTTTATTTTAGTAAACGCTTAATATGTCGCATTGCTATTATGTGTTGGCGATTCTTGTTCTTAGAAATTTGTAAGATTTTGTAGAAATATATATTGCAAAATATCTATAATAAACATACATATAGTCTACATAAGGAGAAAGATAATAAAGGCAAAACCGAAATGAAAGAAAATGAAAAGAGAAAATAAATATATTATGACGCATCAGTATTGTAGCCGACTAAAAACGAAACGTGCTAAAAGTCTACAAAATATTAAAAAAAAAAAAAACAATATAATTGACAAATATGGCAGCAGCAACGGCAGCAACAGGAAAAAAAAGAGAAGCTAATGAACTTAATTTATGGCAATCAAATGATTTATAGTCAAAGAGCTTTTTATAGTAGCATTCAAAATTGATGAAAACAATATATGTATGCATGTGTATGTGTGTGTGTAGAAATCTATGCAAATTTGAAAAGTCAATTGTTTAATAATAATTGTACACAAATTAACAGCTTATTATCTTATTATGCATAAACATATATTTTAATAAATATAAATACAAATACATCTGCATATAAGTTTCAACAAAAGCCCCACAATAATTATAAATATAAACACAAAAAAAAAAAACAAGCTAAAATATAAACAACAACAATCATAATAAAAAAAAAATAAAGAAGAAAAAAAAAAAACACAAATTGGAAGCAAAAGAGCGACACTAATAAACTAAGTAAACAGCGTAGATTCAAAACCGCAGAGACGAGATACAAGTCTCACACACACTGAGCGAGAGAGAGACAGAGAGAGAGAGAGAAACATGCTGCTGCTAAAAGCCTCTATAAAACTTAAGCTGAACGCGTTAATTAGAAAAACGCTTTAACTAAAAACGTGAGTTCAACAGACAACAGCAGCAGCCGCAACATCGATAGATTTATGCATAATAATATTGTGTTTTGTTGCATAAATTAAATAATAGATAAAAATAGTTGACGCGTTTTTTTTTTTTTTTGTATTCTTCTTCTTGTTTTTGTTGTAGTCGCCGGCAAGAATATTTACAATATGATTTCCTAGAATTCTGTTGTGCGCGCTGAGCTCACATTAAGGTGCTAGATACTATTGTCGTCCCACTCGCACGCATAGCGATCACCATACATTTTAAAATGACAAAAACAGTTGACGACGACGTTGACGTCGACATCGACATCGATGCCGCCACCCGCGACAGCGTTGGCAGAAAAAAGCTCAAGTCTAGCCGTAGCGTTGCCAGAACTCTCGCCTCATTTTACCTTAGTTAACGAAACGAACGAGAAGCGAGCCGAGCGTCGCGCATTAAACGAAAAGCGACGCAGCAAGAAGAAAAAAAAAAAACATACACACACGAAAAAAAAAAGTTAATTAAATGTTAAATATTTTTTTAGTGTTTGCAATGATTCTTTTTATTTCTGTGTGACGGCAGCGCATACTCAATAATAATAATAATAATAATAATAATTTTTAAATATTTTAATATTTAAATTGAAAATAGATTTGCATAATAATTGTAAATGAAAAAGAAATAAAATAATTATTATCATTTCTATAAAACGAAATAAATATATAAAAAAAATAATATAAAATATATTTATATATTTTTGCGAACGAAAAAGTGTAAAAGTTAAACGCAACTTTTGCCAATTAACGAACTATCAAAACGAACATACTTTGTTATCAGTATTTATTTATATTTTTTTTTTTTTTGTTTTTGCTGTACGAAAACGAACAACAGCAAAAACAATAATAATAACAACAACAACAACAAAAGCCAAACGACAAAAAAAAAGTAAAGTAAAGTAAAGAAGAAACCTTCTCAAAGATTATTTGAGGCAAAACGTGAAAAATATTAATACAAAGTTCAGTTCTGTCTGCGAAGCGTCTTCGAAACGTACGCAAAACAAAGCAAAGAAATCAACAAACACAAAAAAAAAAAAAAAACGCGTCGGAAATAAATGAAACAAAATCATAATCATAATCAATAATAATAATAAAAATAATAAAAATAATAATAATAAAAAAAAGTGGCTCAACAATACGAAACAAAATACAGGCTGAAAAAGAGAAAAGTAACAAGTAAATAAATAAATAAATTAATTATACAATTTTTTTTTTAAAGAATTTGAAAGTGAGCGTAAGCTAACTATGAGCATAGCACAGATATATGTATTATATATATATATATATATTTTAGCAGAAATTATTGCCTGATTCTATCTAGCTGTCAGTATGCATGTGCCTGTCTCTATGTGTGTCTATGTCTGTGTTTGTCTGCTGATAAGCAACCCCCAGGCGCTTTATTCTTTCTTCTTTTTGTTGTTGTCGTTTTTGTTTTTAAATTATATATTAACAACATGAGACTAAAAGCTTAACACGCTAGCGATACGTCTCGTCGTATACGTAATATATGTATACATATATAATTAAGTATACGTGAGTAAAAAAAAAAGGGGGAACACTCCAGAAGACTCTCTAGCATGTTGCAATAATATCGATAGATAGATAAATAACAAAAAATCGATAGACGCAACAGAACAAACATTAGAATCATAATGATAAATTAGTAAATGACGCAGTGTTAAAATTGTTAAGGTTCCCCCCTTTATATCATATCTAATCTATTGACTTCATGTCCAAGTAATGCTTGTCACGCCTCCCCACTTCTGCTTGCTTTACTCTGTAGAACAATAATATTTACTAACGAGACGAGGAAGAAATATATATAAAAAAAAATAATATAAAATAAAAATAAAAGTGGAAAAGAAACAAGCAAAAAAAGAAAAAAAAACAGAATATAAAGAGAACGTCGATCACTTTTAGCACTTGGCACTTGGCAGTTGGCACTGGGAACTAGCCACACATAGCACTTGGCACTTGTATATTTCATGTTTTTGTTGTTCTTCTTGTTGTCTTGCGATAAGTTTATTTGTACTATGCTACAAATATACCTCGCATTATTCCATACAGACATCAACATTATGTTACAAAGTTTGCAGAGTTCATTGATAAGCCATAAATAAAAAAAAAAAAAACAAGAACATCCAGTTAATTATTATTATTATTAATGCTATATATCTACAATATATAAAGATATAATATGCGCTATATAAATATGTTTGATTAGTCAACGTTTCAAGCCTTATACAAAACAAAAAAAAAAAAACTAAGCAGCAAAGGCAAAAGTACGAAAAACGCCCACATAAAATGCTTAATATTTGGTGCTAGGCTATTGAAGACTTGCTGCAAAAAGCGCAAATCAAATGAACAGAGAAAACTTTTTGCCAAAATTAGACATGATTCGTAATGCTTTGTGGCCAAATTTGTCAAAAAATAAAAAAAAAATACAATTTGCTTCATTTTGCGACTAGTTTTCTTTTCTATAGCAAAATACTTGGCATTTTTTTTTAACCGTAAAAAAAAAAGACTTTAGCTATTGTTAAAGCAGCTAAAGAATTACAGTCAAAATTCCCCCGACAATGACTTTCAAATAAAATTATTGAGTGTTACTCTCATTGCTTTATAGATAGTTGTACAGATAAAGCGTGAACGCTTCCCCCTTATATCATCTGTAAAATAATTGAAAAATACAACAAAAAATTCAACAAGCTCTATATATAGCGTATATATATTCTCTATGTCTTATCTATATACACTTTAGCTTGTTTTTTTTTTGCACAAGAGTTTAGCCATAAATAAAAAATTTATTCTATTTTTTTTTGGGGTAAATGCAAAACCATAAACAATTAAACATTTATCATATTATTATTAAAACAAAGCAAATATTATAAAAAAATTGTTTTTTCCCTCTACACACTTTGCTATTGTTGCCCAGCCCCATTGCCCTAGGCCCAAAAACATTTTGATTTATAAAGGCGTCAAAGACAACGCTCGACATTGTTCGACAATGCTTTAAGCGCCTGCCATAAATAAATGTTGTAGATAGTAAACACTGCTAGGTATATATATATATATATATCGTGTATATTTAATATATATATATGTATATCTATATAAATATATATATATATATATCGTATGTTTTATTAATAATATTTGCCAAGTGCGGCACAAATGAAAAATGTCTGCATATTTGACATATTTTTCATATTTGAACGCTGCGTAAATGCCAGCAAGAATAATTTTCATATTAGTTTATGTGAAATGCTCTAAAAAAAAATAATTGGAAAAATATTATCTATGTATATTGCACAGCTAGTTAATAATTTAAGCATGTAAATCCTTGAACAATTTTCTAAGAAATCTTCTCTTAACTAATCTTCTCTCTCTTTCTGTTTCTGTTTCTGTTTCTCTTTTTGTAGGTTGTTAATAGCAGCAGTAGCAGCACAACGACGCGTGTGGAAAAGAAATCACAGCGTTTACATCATATAACATCATCATCGTCTTTATCAACAACACAAGCGTCGTCCTCATCATCATCATCATCGTCGTCTTCCTCGTCTTCAGAAATGAAGGCCGCCGCAGTAAAGCGCGATCTCACTGATATTAAAGCATCAATGTCTGAAATTGAACGTCTAACAGGTGCGCCACAAACGCAAACTGCACGACAATATGCATCCATCGATAATGTCAATTGTGGCAATGCCATCGAGCAGCTAAAAAAGAAGTAAGTTTTAACAATCTTAAAATAAAACTTCAACTTCAATTAATTAAAAATTATTTTATTTTATTTATAGAATGCGCGCATCATTAGAGAATCTTGTGGATGATGATAGTGGTTGCCATGGCATTGTCACAGTACCCGATGATGATGATGATTATAATATTGTGCCACATAAACATTTTGGCAGCGGCCTAGAGTTAAGCTCAACCAGCGGTTTAAGCGGTTCAAATAAAACCATTGATACCATTAAATTTGAAGAGAAACGTTCGAAATCAATGGCAACAACAAAAGTTGTTGCCGATGGTTTTAGTTCAGAGCAGGCGACAAGTAATTCAGCTGAAATGAAACGTTTACAAGCCGGCGATATTGATTATAAAGAGGCTAAGGCTGCATCAGCAATACGAAATCGTCTAGAAATGGATGGCGTCAAAACTGAAGAAAATGCTGCCGTTATGCAGGTAAATTAAATTAAAAATGATTAGCAATCAATTACGTCGACAAAGTTATGTCGACAATAATATGTCGTCATTACTAATCATTTATTTAACTTTAACATCGACAAAGCAAAGCGTCATAAATGATCATACATTACAATATTATACGTAAATTTTTACCACAGAAAATATATATATATATATATATAAATATATATACTATATATTGTGATAAGTGTGAATCGCAACGCATAATTTGTTTCATAGTCATAAAACTCGTGAATACAAAAAGAATGTAAAATTATCTTTGCTGTATCGAAGATTTCATACACTTACTCTTCACAGATTTTATAGATAATTTTTTTTTTTGTAGAATTGTTGCTATATAATATAGTTATACGATCTGCATTGACTTTACTTAATGTAATTTCTATAATTTTGCAAGTCATTGCTAAGAAAACCAAAAACATTTTTTCATACAAAATTAAAATTTTTAAGTAATCCTTGCTATGGCAGCTATAGGATATATTTGTTTGATCTGCATTAGACTTTACAGTTATGTGTAACTTAATACTATAAATGAATACTGCAAATTTCAAACGAATAGCTTCATAAATAAAAAAGTTATGCATACAAAAGTGCAATTTCCAAAGACATCCTGTCTATGATATAGTTTGCCAATGCAGGATATATATAACTTATATACAATAAGTTGTATTTAGAGCAAGTTAACAAACTTCTGGATTAAAATTAGTTAACCGAAGCAAGGGTATTATAAAGAGAGCTTTGTATAAATAAAAAAAAAAAAGCTTCACAGTCACAGTGACGGCAACCCCTAATAAAGCTTAGCCACATTACAAGCGATGGGATACAAAACTGTGGCACTCCTTTCGCTTCAGTTCAACGTTTGTCGCGTGCATGTTAAAGTCGCATAAACTCATAGCGAAACTCTGAGTAAACTTGTATCAAAGGCAAAATTGAAAGTCAAGCCAAGCCTTAGTCATATAGACATATACATATATATATATGTATATGTAGTGTTAATGTTGGCGCCGTCTCGTATTTATGAAAGTGAAAAGTGCCAAGTGAAAGTCATTCAAAATCTCTCAAACTCTAAAACAAAATCGATTTTCTACTATTTACTGTGTGCGGCGCCAAAAACTAGGCAATAGCTGGGGCAGCTATTGTTTTCATTTGAAAATTAACATCGCGTATACGTAATATGATATTAACAAAACGTTACTTGCTTATGCAGCTAAGTCCACATGTGGTGCGACAATTTGTTAATGATAATAACAACAAAGGATCGATGATAAAGAAAATTCAGGTACTATAAGAAGTTTCTGCTTCTTTCTCTTCATTTACATCATCTTTGTCTTTATTTTTGTTTTTATTTTTGTTTTTTTTTTTGGCAAATTGTTGCCAATGGCAACGCACGATTTTATTCGCTTTGTTTGTAACTTATCTTATCGGTCTTTTTGGTAACGGGGGAGAGGAAGTAAAGTGCAGACATTGTGGTGTCAGAGGGGAATTTATGTAGTTAATGAGTGTTAATGATTATATATATGTATATATCTGTTGCGTCTCATGGTAATACATATACATATATATATAAATTTGAATAAATTGTTTTATGAGGCAGCTGCGCAACAACTATAAAAACCAAAATGTTGCCAACGACGCAGTTGTCCATTGCAATATCTTGTAATTAATGTTAATGTGTATAGATCAAAGTTCTATATATCCTTATTGTTTATTCTATATAGATATAGTTACAGTTATATAGAACTATAGATCTTACTATATGCAAAACACAATGTTAATTCATTTTGATTTCAATTCATGGAAAATAATTGTATAGTTTTTTTTTACATTGAGAAAATAGCACGAAATTCTAGTGAAACTGTAATTCAAATAAATTATTGAAAATATGCTGTGGTGTATAAAAAAAAATTATAAATATATATAATTATTCTATAAATTTATAAATTTTTAAATATGCTCGCTGAAAAATAAATAAAATTCTATAGAATTTCTGTTGAATTTAATGTTTGCTCTTCTCTGTCTCTCTCTCTCTCTCTGTGATGGTATGAAAAATTATTTTGTTGTTCGTATTTTATTTTCGAACATTTTGTGTTTTTGCTTCGATTTAAATAAAAATGAGAACGAAGCGCAATGCGTTACTCAGTATCAGGCAGGCGATCGACGCGAGCGTTACGCGAGAAAGGCGAGAAATAATTATATACTAAAAAAAAATATATATATATAAATATATATACAATTTACATATATAAAATACAAAATAAATATATATATATATGTGTATAGGTTATATATACTATATAGACTAGAGTCTAGAACATTGCATTAATTTGTCTACTTTTGAAATGACTTCCTAATCGCCAACCAAAAACAAATTCAACATTTGCTGTGTATAAAAATAAAGAAAAAAGACAAAAAAAAAAGGAAAAGAAAAAAAAATATAATAATAGAAAAAGCAAAGAAAACAAGTGTTCGACATAAAATTAGAACTTGACCTTCCGTCGTGCCGCGAGTCATCTAAAACACATATAAAATATACATATATACATACATATTATATATGCATAGAACAAACATAGTATAACACTTGTGTCGACAGAGTAAAGCAACAAAGTTTCGGAATTTCACAAGACATTCACAACTCAACGAAATGTTGTGTGCTGGAAGACAAAGTAAAATACATAAATAAAATCAAGTGAAAAACGGGCTATAATATACGACAATAGGCTGGCGATCAAATCAGTAAAATTGAAAACTTAACGAAAGTGAAAAACTTGACGACATTTTTTTTTATTAGAATGTTCTTAAACATTAGCAAGTGTGATATATAGGTATAACGGAAAAACTTAACGAAAGTGTTAAAACTTAACGAAACTGTTTAAACTTAACGAAACTTTTTTGAAATGTTTTTGAAAGTTTGCAACTACAATATATATGTGCATAGTTAAAAAACTTAACGAAAGTGTATAAAACTCAACGAAGAAATTGAACGTTAAAATCACCTTCAAATAAAAATGTCTTATCATCTTCGGCAATATGTGAGAAATCTATATGCATAATTCTAGCACATAACATACATTCGTTAAATTTGTTATTCACCAATTATCGTCAAGTGTCGTTAAGTGTAATTAACATAACTCTGCAATTTTGCTGTAAATTGTTACAAACCTTAATTGTCGGTCAGTGTCAACGTTTTGCACGTTTTACACACGCACACATAAGAATTGCACACACACACACACACATAAACACACAGGAGAAATCTACGCGAGACACTCCCACAATCTGTTCTCACGCCCACACAGACACGTGCAGTCTCTCTCTCTCTAACACAGAAACATCGAAAGGCGTGACGTCAGCGGAACAAATATTTATGTGCAATTTATATATGAATGAAAACAATCAAAGAACTGCACTGTATTTATAACTGTATTTATACACAGCGCACAAGAGAGAGAGAGAGAGAACGAGAGACAGATTATTAAATAGATAACGAGAGCATATAACACCTTGACGCTAAGCTGTGCTAAATACGTAATCGGAACAGTGTCGAATCATTTAAAAATTAATAATAAGAAGAAAAAAAATAAAAATAAATAAATAATAATTAAATAACGTGTCTGTATCCAAGGAACATGTCGAATCAGAATCAACAGAATAATGCGCAATGGCACGTACGCAAAGGAATCTTTCGTTCGAGTCCACAATCGGATTTTATACCCAATCGTTCGCCCAGTCCCATCGTTGAAATGCCATTATCACCGCCACCGGTGGCCACGCCTCTCAGTCGCTTTGCAAACAATTCGCCGTTGTCACCGCCCCCGCAGCCAATTCAAGTAATTGGCGGCATGCCAGTCACTTCAACGTCTGTCCGTATGTCTGGTGGAGCTGCAAGTAGTTCTTCCTCTAAATCGTCCTCTTCTTCTTCTTCCTCTGCTTCTGCCTCTTCGTCTTCGTCGTCGTCTTCTTCCTCCTCTTCTAATGCTAGTTGCCATGCAGGAAAACGTAAAAGTTCTACTCCAACTTTTCAGCCAGTCACCAACACCACCACCACCACCACCACCTCCTCTTCCTCCACGACCAACGCCAACAACAACTGCCCCTTGTCGCCACCACTTACATATAACAATGCAACAACAACAACCGCAACCACAATATCCACGCCCAACTATATGCCAGCAATATGTACAACAACAAACCACAACAACAGCAACAATCACAAACATGTGCGCGAAATACCCATTGAGGTAGAACAGAGCAAGGTATAACAGTGACAAAAAACAAAAAATAAAAAACCCTATGCAATGATTCACAAGTGTTCTAAGATTTCGTATCTAAGATTTAGTTTATGAATGTAGGGCGTATAAAAAAGTGTACTACTACTCTTTTTTTTTTTTGGTTATGTTTCACAATTAGCGATTTATAATTTTGTATAACAGTGACTAAAGTTTGACTCAGTATTGATTCGTTGTTATACAGAAACTTATCTATGATTCATTCAAATGAATGTTTTTCTTCTTGTATACATATTTTTGAAACTGTTATACTAGTTAAATACAGATGTGAAAATAGGTGATTTTCAATTTGTATAACAGTTTTCAAAACTGTTATACTTAACAATTTGACAATCTTTATTCCATTTCTGTTTATCACAATGTTAAATGTAATATCTATGTATTTTTCATTTTTGTATAACAGTTTTGATAACTGTTATACAACAAATGAATATCATTTATAGCATCCTCTACACGATATACATATCCATAAACATCGAAAAATACACATTATACACAATTATAACTAACTGTTATACAACTGTTATAATCGAATTACAGGAAGCGCTCTCGCTGCGCACCGGCGATATAACACAGCAGGCAAGCAACAAAGTAGCCGCTGCTGCGATTAAAGTTCAAAGCGACAATTTCTCAGCGGATAAAAAGGCAATATCACAATCGCAACAATCGCAAACGATGACATCGAACGGGATCATCAGCCAGGAGAAACATGTGTCATCGGCATCACAGGCTAACTATTCGATGACACACAAAGGTGTCTCCAGCACGGGCAGCAGCATGATCTCTTCCTCCTCGCAAATGTCCGCAACAAATGCAGCCAATGGTCAAATGTCAGCTGGCTACAGGCTTAAAGATCTACAACTGGATGACCTCATATCATTGAAAGCAGAAAGTGGCCAGCAGGAGATTGAACAGGCCATCAATAAGTATTCGAATGTGCTAACATCATTTGTCAGTACACTGCAGGATGATGATAGTCAATCAGTTGGCAGTGCAGGCGAAAAGAAATCTATTTATCTCCAAAAGATCAACGAGGTGATCCTACGCGCATGGGCAGTGCCTACGCATGGACACGAGCTGGGCTACTCGTTATGCAATTCATTGCGTCAAAGCGGTGGCCTCGATCTGCTTATGAAGAATTGCGTCCAACATAACATTGAGCTACAATTCTCATCTGCCAAACTATTAGAACAATGTTTGACCACAGAGAATCGTTCACATGTCGTTGACAATGGACTCGATAAAGTTGTGAATGTTGCCTGTGTTTGCACTAAGGAATCTGAGCTAGAACATTCACGTGTTGGCACTGGCATATTGGAGCATCTCTTCAAGCATTCCGAAGGCACATGTTCCGATGTTATACGTCTTGGCGGTCTCGATGCATTACTCTTCAAATGTCGCACCAGCGATGTTGAAACATTGCGTCATTGTGCCAGCGCCTTGGTTAATCTATCATTATATGGTGGTGCCGAGAATCAGGAAGAGATGATTGTACGTAAAGTTCCCATGTGGTTATTCCCATTGGCCTTCCACAATGATGATAATATCAAATACTATGCCTGCTTAGCCATTGCTGTCCTGGTCGCTAACAAAGAGATTGAAGCTGAAGTATTGAAATCTGGTTGCTTGGATTTAGTTGAACCATTTGTAACCTCACATGATCCCTATGAATTTGCCAAATCAAATTTGGCGCATGCACATGGTCAGAGTAAACATTGGCTGGAACGTTTGGTGCCGGTGCTTAGTTCTAATCGTGAAGAGGCACGCAATCTGGCGGCCTTCCATTTCTGTATGGAGGCAGGCATTAAACGTAAACAGGGAAATACAGATATTTTCCATGAGATTGGTGCAATTGATGCACTTAAAACAGTTGCAAGTTGTCCAAATGCCATTGCCTCAAAGTTTGCTGCACAAGCGTTGCGTTTAATTGGTGAAGCAGTGCCACATAAATTATCACAACAAGTGCCCCTATGGTCCGTTGAGGATGTCCAAGAATGGGTCAAACAAATTGGTTTCCATAGTTATTTACAAGAATTCGAAGATTCACAAGTTGATGGAGATTTATTGCTCAAATTGAATCAAGAGAATTTACGTGATGATATTGGCATTGGCAATGGAATTTTATTAAAACGTTTTGAACGTGAATTACAAATATTAAAACGTATGGCAGATTATTCATCCAAGGATACAGCATCAATGCATCAATTTCTTGTTGAAATTGGCCCCGATTATGGTACATATACATATGCAATGCTCAATGCTGGCATTGATAAAAATACATTGCCACATGTTAATGAGGATATGCTAATGACTGAATGTGGCATTAAAAATTCCATACATCGTTTACGTATATTGAATTCAGTTAAAAATTTAGAGAATTCATTGCCTAGCTCATCCGAAGAGAATATGGCCAAGACTTTAGATGTATTTGTTAGCTATAGACGTTCCAATGGCTCACAATTGGCCAGCTTATTAAAGGTAATTCAAAAAAATTCTAGAAAATTTAAATTCAAGAAATTATATTTATTAAACATTAAACATTAAACATTTTCAATAGGTACATCTGCAGCTGCGCGGATTTTCCGTTTTCATCGATGTGGAACGCTTGGAGGCGGGCAAATTTGATAACGGTCTACTCAACAGTATTCGACAGGCAAAAAATTTTGTCTTAGTATTAACTCCAGAAGCATTGCATCGCTGTATCAATGATGAAGAATGCAAGGATTGGGTGCATCGAGTAAGTATTACGAATGAAAGACAAAAAGAGATACATAGATATATTGATACCTAATTTCAATTTGTTATAGGAAATTGTTGCTGCTTTGAACTCAAATTGCAATATAATACCAATAATAGATCAGAATTTCAATTGGCCAGAGAAGCTGCCCGAGGATATGTGCAGTGTGGCGCATTTTAATGGCGTCAATTGGATACATGATTATCAGGATGCATGCATCGATAAGCTCGAAAGGTATATTAACGGCGCAAGTAGGACTAAATGGATGATGGCCCGATAACATTTTAGTTATTAGTTATATACATAATATCTATATCTATATATATATATATATCTATATATATATATTCTATATTTATATATAGTGATATATATATATATATATATATTATATATAAAGATATTTCATTTAATATTTAAACTTAATTTTAAATTTAATGTCTGTGCAAAAATCCCAAAAAGCAAAAATATCTTTTAAAATCTTAAATATTCCAATTCCCCCTGATTCTGCGGCAGATTTTTACGTGGTGAAAAGAATATCGATCGCATTGCGGCAATGGCGCCTGGTACTCCCGGCGTTGTTCAATACCAAAGAATGCAAAGCAACGATTCTGACTATCAGCAAAGTGGAAGTGTCGTTGGTGGCAGCAGCAGTGGCGTAGGCGGCGGTGTTGGCGTATGCATTGGCAGTGGTGGTGGCGTCGGCGTTGGCGTTGGCGTTGGCGTTGGCGGCAGCGTATCAGGCAGTGTGGTGGATGGCCTAATGACGGCCAATGGCAGTGGACAAGGTGGGCCAACGAGTACAACAACAGCAACAAATCAAATTCAAATTCAGAATTCAAATACGAATCTAAATTCGAATACAAATACGAATTCGAATATGAATTCTAATTCGAATTCATCGAATAGTACGAATCAGCAAGCACAGCGTAGATTAGGCCATCGTATCGAATAATCGTTAAAATGTTTTCATTTTTTTTTTTGTAGTTTTTTTTTTTTTATTTTATTTTTATTAAGCTTAACTTAAGTTTAAGCTTCAAGTAAAAGCACATACAAAAAAAAAACAAAAGAAGATGAAGAAGAAGACGAAGAAGAAGAAAACAAAATCCTCATTAATTATAATTATCAAATATAGCAGCTCCAACAACAACAACAACTACAACACACACACACACAAACATAACATTAAACTTTATCTATCTATCTCTCTCACACACATACACATACACACACACACACATACAGAACTTCTGTTGACAACTTATAATAATTATTAATTTAATTTTGATTGCAAATTGCGTTGCATTAAATCAGCTAATCACCAGGCAAATAGATACCGGCAATCCCCCTCACCGGCGCGTCAACGCGGCAGCACTTCAATACTGAGCTATGGGCGTGGCAGCGGTCAGGCAAAACGTTCGATACCAATGTTGCCACCATATCGTACACAGCAAGCTGCATTATTACATCAAAAGGCATCAGCATCAATGCAAAATATGATGCCGTTGTCATATTTAACACCACGTCGCAGTTCAGCAACTGGTCTGGGGCATGGCAAGACGGCAAGTGTGGCAAATGGTTATCGTTCACAAAGTGTCGATGGGCTCTTGGATGCAGCAGCGGCAACAAGCAATAGCAGTCAAGATAGTTTAAGTACGCCAGATCAACGTATTGCAGCAGTGGCAGCTGTTGTTGCCGCTGGCAGCACAGCATTGACAAATGCTAGTTCGACATGTACATTGCAACCTGATGATGAGAATGATGATGATGATGCAGTGAATGCAACAGATGCTAATGTCGATAAAATTGATATGAATATTGAAAGATTGGCAGTGACACATCGTGAGAAATCACGTGATCAAACACGTGCTGCTAATGTGCAACAACATCGTAAATCGCGTAGTCTTGATCATATGCTAACAAAGGCTGAACTTTTAACTGTTGCTGGTGAGCCAACAGATGAGACACAAAGTATGCAAAATTTGGCATTGCCACCAACACCACAGCTGCAACGACGTGATACAAGCAGCTCATCAAAATCACCGACACCCGAGCGACCACAACGTGTGCGTCAAAGTCCCGATGGTGTTAGTTCAACGGAAAGTGAACGTGAATCGGATAATGTTCGTGGATCAATAAGATCTACAACATCAACAGCAACAATAGCAGCAGCAGCAACAACAGCAGCAGCAACAGCAGCAGCAGCAGCAGCAGCACAATGTAATGGCAACAGTAATGGTAATCAACAACGTGCCGCAGCGCATGTGCATCGTGGCAACAGTGTAAATAGCAACAAGACGTCAAATTCATCGCTCGGATCAAATAATAGCGCCAACAACAATAAGACGATCTTTAATCGTACGATGAAAAAAGTTCGATCGCTGATCAAAAAGTAAGCAACAGAGAGCGAATATGAATATGAATATGAATAATCAATATGAATATGAATATGAATATGAATTATTTGCAATCGTCTCGCTTTCTTTCTACTACTTGTACTTTTATTTAACTATTCGCTACTTTTTGATTTCATTCGTTAATTTCTAATACGAACAAACAAACAAACAAAAAAACATAATTTGCATTTGCATCTCGCTCTCTATCTCTCACTCTCTCACTCACTCACTCTCTCATCTCTTTCAACACTGTCTCTTAACGTCTCTCGTATTCATTTGTGCCATTAAATAATAAAAAAACGAATCTCATGCATCACTCACACACACTTACACTTACACACACAACACAAACACAGGCATCTCTTGGGCTCTAAAACTCTCAAACTCTCTATAGTTTTACACTTTGTGGTTATGGCCTCGCTATCTCTTTCTCTCTCTATATTTATTATATATATTTTTGTCTCTCTTACATATGGCTCGTTGTTTCTACTCGTTAAGCTTAGCATCCACTAAAACTTGCCTGCATATGCCCCAAAACCCCACACAACAATACACAAATACACCCGCCCCCTGCCCCACCCCTGCCCCTCTGCCCCTGCCTCACTGCCTTACAGCGTACCTCTCTTTGCTCGTACAGCGCAAAGTCAAGGATCTATTTGCCTTGTGATTAGTTGTTTTTTTTTTTACAAATACAAAAAAAAAAAAACGAATTTAAATCGCAAAACTAATTTATAAATTATAAATAATTATTAACGACTGCATAAAAAAAAATATAATTTATGAAACTAATTTAAACAAAAAGAAACAAAATACAAAAAAAAAACTCTTATTAATTATTATAATTATAATTACAAAAAATTACAGTTAATATTTATTGTCAAAAAAGAAAAAAAAACAAAAAATTGTAAATTTTTTTCCTTTATTTTAAATGCAAATTTGTTTTTTTTTTGCAATTTTCTTGTAACCGTCCGCAACAAAATGAAAGAAAACACACACATACACACATACACGCAAAAAAAAGTGTCTTGAAATGAAAATATTTAAGTGATATTTAAAATATATTAAAAAATAAAAAATAAAAATTAATAAAAAATCAACAAAAAAAAAAGAAGAAGAAAAAGAAAACTGTAGCTGAAGCTGTATAATATTTTAATTTTAGCAAGAGAGACTTAAAGCATATTTTTATTGATTTTTGCAATATTATACTAAATATATATACTATATATATAATTAATGATTAAATAAATAGTGCCTAAAAATTAATTACAAATGATTTTGGTCTAGTTCAAAATAAAATGTGAATTTATTATTATAAAATGAAAAACAAAAAAAAAAAAAAATACAAAAAATGTGAATCGTGTATTATTGCTGCATATGGTCTATATAGTATATATACATTCCCTAACCAGCTTGAATCGGCCAATATGTCTATATACGAGTATTTATATATATTCCCCTAAAATCTCATTCATATGCGCGCGCATGTTCATCTTAAATGTTTATTTTTATTAATTTATTCTGTTTTATTGTTTTATTTGTTTTTTCATTTGTTATTTGTTTTTTAATGTTCTGTTTAATTTGCGTTTGTCTAATTTTGTTTAATTTTGTTTAATTGTAATTTGTTTAATGCTGCTGATATCAAATGGAATTCAATTAAATTTCTTTCTCTCTTTTTTTTTTTTATTTTCTTGGATATTCTTTTTCCACATCTTCTTTTCTCTTTCTACCTTTCTCTTTTTTTTTCTTTTGAAATTCTATTTGTAGACCATAAAAAAAAGCGCATTACGTCAAACTGCAAATTGTTTGTACTTGTTGTTGTTATTGTTGTTGTGCCTCTTCTGCCAACCTGCAACCTGCAACCTGCAACCAGCCTATGCACCAAACAAAACAAAACAAAAACAAAAAAAAAAAAACAAAAAACCGATTCGAATTCAAGAAGCATCTACTACTCCTTCTCCTACTACTACTTACTACTCATCAAGCAACTACATAGCGATTGCGCACCATATATACTATATATATATATATATCACCGGGTGATCAGGTGATTTGATGTCCAGCTTCCAGTCCACAAAGAGCAAATACATTCATTGTTATTTATTACAAAAAAAAAAAAACACAAAATGAAAACAAAACAAAAAAAAATACGAATAAAATATTCAATAAATTTGCATATCATTTGTATAAATGTCGAACAATATCAGTTTTGTCTATAATTTTTTTTTTTTTATATATATTTTATGTTGTATATTATTTTTCTTACCTTATTCCCGCACTTTCCCCAATTACACAGCAATGAACTGGAAGATGAAGAACTCTCGGATATAATACTCTCAAAGGCAACTTCACCCAATGCAGGACGCATGATATTTTGGTAATCTCTGCCTAGGTGTGCGAGAGAGACAACACTATAACACTTAAACGATATTCAAACGAATTACTTTTCGAAAAACAAAACGAAACTGTAAATAAAAAGAAAAAAAACAACGAATTCGAATTAAATACTCGAAACGAAATATAAATATTAAATATAAATTATATATATATTTTTATATATTTTTTTTCTTTTCTATCATTTCTTTTTATTTCTTGCTGATAAATCTGAGTAGGTTTTGAATATTGTCCCATTGGCAGTTGAATTTAAACTTTTGGCATTTATAGTCGTAAATTGTATTTCATTTCGTAAAGATATACATATGTTTGTTTTTGGAAACCTAAAAATAAATTGGTTTCTTTAGCATTAAACCACAGATTTGAAGAATTCTATCAAAGTTTCGTTTATCATAATTATCTAAAGTTACCAACATTGATCATGGGCATGCTACAAGTGGAACCTGCTGATGAGTTAGTACTCGAAGGACCATTCAATCGTGCTGTTTGTAAGAAAATTGTGGTACATAATCCTAGCAAGCATATGCGTGTCGCCTTTAAATTAAAGACAACAACACCACGTTTATTTTTTGTACGTCCTAATGTGGGTGTGGTACGACCAGAGGAGACAGTCACAATTGATATATTTGTACATCCAATTTATCATGATCATAATGCACAGCGGCATAAGTTTTTAATGCAGGCCGCCGAGGTGAATGGTCATGTTGGGGACTTGCATGAGTTTTGGAAAACATTGAATCCCTCTTATATTTGGGATACCAAAATTAAAGTCAAATTAATTGATGCTCCGAAAACAGATGGAATGGAAGCGGAAGTTGTTGCCGCCACTTCTGCTGCTGCAGCCACAACCACCGCTGCATCTGCTACCATTGCTGCTTCTGGTGCTGCACAATTAAATTATGCGCTGGAGCATGGAAATATGGAAATGTTAGAGAAACAGGAACATACCAGTTTGCATTCAATGTCAAAGGAAGCAAGTGATCCATTTTCAAAACTATTGCATCAAGTTAATATGATGCAAGAAGAGAAGCAAACACTGGTGAAAAGTAACGATGCGTTGCGGAGTGAGAACGAAAAACAGAAAATGATTATCTATGATTTGAAGCATGACAAGGGACATACTTTCTATTTTGTCGTCATTGTTATTGCCGTTGTTGTTTGCGGCTGTCTAGTCACCTATTTCAAGTAGAAACGTATTAGAAAACATATTCACGTAATTCGAAATTAAATATAACTTTACCAGTAAATGCCACCAAATGGCGTTAATAATTTGCTGTGGCTCATATTGCCAAATATCGATTTCAATAATTAGAACCTTAATTGGTTTGTTGAACGTCCTATTAAAGATAAACTAAGAGCAAACTAAGAGTAGACTTTGAAACAAAAAAAAATAAACAAAACGACTCTGATTTCAATATTTAAAATTTACATTTAAATTTTAATCGATATCGATAATTACTAGCAGCCCGTTGGCGTTGCCAGATGTGCATAAATACTTGAATTTATAGTTTGGTAGCACTTATTTTTAGTGTTGCCATAACGACGAGCAAGGCGCTTTATGCGCTTGGTTGCATTTTTAAATATTTGGTTTCTTTTTGTTATTATTTGCATAAAAATCGTATTACTTTCTTTGATTAAAACTAAATATGGTTGAGTGATGAGTGATAACGATAACGACACGGATGATACTGATCTGCTGCTGTTGATACCGCCCAATTATTATACGGATAAAATGAGAGATGCGGCAGCTGCTGTAGCTGCAGATGCACTTGCAATGCCACCACCGCCGCCTGTAGTGCCACCAGCATCAACAACAGCTGCATATCAGTTTTTAATGCCTAGCAAAAAGACAGAACTCAATCATATAAATGCACGACTGCAAAATATGGAATTAGAACGTGATCATAATTATGATCTACCATCAGATATTTCGACAATATCTTCAAGTACAGTTCGCACTGGAATGGGCGGCAGTAGGCCACGAGATTGGGGTTTCGTACACTCGACACCCAAAACTGGCTCAGTGACTGGCGAATTGCAGCAGCAACAACCACAGGCGCAACGTAATCGAAACTCGCAGGAAAATATATTACGAGAAATTGATAATTATCTAGACGATCATAATCCTTGGCAGCCACACAATCAGCAGCAGCATTACAGTGATGATCATATACGTTTACGTGCGCCAGCAACTTCATCATCACAGGAGCATCAGCCTACAGCGACTTCATTGCCCAGCATACGACTTGGTGGAACACCAACGGTGGCTAACGAAAGCAAACTCATTAGTTTGAGTGATCTATGGGGTCAGAGTCATATGGCGGGCACAGTCGTTGACAATGTCAATGCAATGCCCGCTATGCATGGCAGTCCATCACAGCTAAAGGAGGAGCAACTACGTCGTCAGCATTTGGAGAAAATGGTGAAAATGTTGCAGTCACAAATGCTCGAGTATCAGCAACGCATCTCGGTTGCCATCGAGGTAGATCGTTCAAAAGATGCAGCCTTGCAACAGGCTGATAAACAAACAAAGGCACTCAACTTTGAAGTGCAACATTTGCGTGATACGTTGCATAAACTAGAAACGGAACGCAACGATACGTATGGTAGATGTGATGCACTGCAGCATGAATTGGCGCAGGCAGTCGGTTTGGCCACCAAGTTTCAAGAGAAGACTGAGAAACTGGAAAAAGATGTTGAGCATTATCGAGACAAGGCAAACAATTCGGTGCTGGAATTGGAGAAGCTCAATATGCAGTGGCAGAGCAGCAAGCGAGCTGAAGAATTATCTCATGCAGAGCTGAACAAATTACGCGATCGTTACGCCAAAGTTGACTATCAACAGGAGAAGGTACAAATGAAATATTTAATTTTTCCTTTTAAATCTTCAATTCTCTCTCTTTCTCTCATAGCTAAAAACGCGCATTGAAGAACTGGAAAAGGATAATACAACGTTGCATCAACAGAAGGAAATGTTGCAAGAGTATCATCAAAAGCAAAAGACGCGTGCGGATAATCTTGAAACCCAACGTAAATCGTTGCAAGATGCATTGGCCAATCTGACAGACATTGAGGTAACTAATTGCCAAGTTTCCCCGTCAAATGAAAATTAAATTATTTTGTTATTTTTTTAGACAAATCTCAAAAAGAAACTGGAAGTGCAACAGAAATCATTGAAGCAACATTATCAACAGCAAATGGAAAATGTTGTTGCAAAAAAGTTGCAAGAATTTCAAACACAACTTGATCAATCAGAGGAACATCTCAAATCAGAGGCACGCGAAAGAGAAAGACTTATAGCTGAACGTGCAGTTAAACAGCTGGAGATGATTAACGAGAAGAATAATCAAGAATTAAATTTAATACAAGAGAAACATAACGAAGAAGTTGAACTCTATCGTCTGCAATTAGCCAACTCATCCAAGAAAATAGATGAATTAGAACTCAAACTTAGTTGCTACAAGACAAAACGGTAAGTATTTGGTGTATAGCTAAAACTCAACGATCCTTATACTATATGTCTTCCTTTGCAGTGCTGATATAGCTGAGAAGCTACATGGCGTTATGGAACAACAATGGCAGCAGGCACTAGCCATACTTACCTCACCCAATCAGACGCTACAAACGGATAGTGAATCGCCAGATTTAAATAATGCGCGACATTATCCAGATACGCCAAAGTCCAGTAAAACAACACAACGCAGCAGTAATACAGAGAAGAATAATTTAAATGTGGTGGGAAAAAAGGATCCATCATCACCAATGGATAAATTGCAAGCATATATAGAACTTTTGTTGAGTAAATCTCCCAGTGATTTCGATAAGCTCGATGAGATTCTAACATTGAGTGCCAAGCAAAGTAGCAAACCACAGAAACGTCAATGCAGTAAACCGCCGCCATGGAAAGCCTAAGTCGTCCAATTAGTCAGTTTTAGTGTAATTAATAATTAGTCAGAATAGTTCTAATAACTAGCATTAAATTCTAAGCATAAATGTAGCCTATGCATTGGCTTCTATTTTTGTACTTACAAAATTTGTAAAAGTAAAATTGTATAATTTTTTTATATATAAAAAAAAAACAAAAATACTTTCAGAAAAATAAGAAAACAAAGTTTTTAGTTTTTTTTAAATTTATCTGGTAGAAAAATGTATTTTATAGAGCTCTATGAACCTAAGGCTATAAAAATGATTTGCTCTTTTCTTGAGTTATAGATAAAGTTATTCTTCTCTTTTTTTTATAAGCGATATTTTTGTTGTTGTTGTTTTTGTTGTCATTGATATGCTTTCAATTTGATTTGCATTTGCAGAGTATCCTGTTTATTATTTCAAGTCCTTCATTGCATTCGTTTTGTTCGTTGCATTTATTTGTAAACAATTTGTGGAAATTTTGGTGCATTGCCATAGAGACCTTCCGATTCCCAGACTTGTATATGTGATTCACGTGTTAGGACAACCAAATGCTGATGCGTTGAGTAACTAATGCTGTGCAAGTAAAAAGAAAAATTATTTTATTTAAAGTTTATTTTAAAGTTGACTTTATTTTCATTATTTACCTGCGTATGGGCGCTATGCCAGTGATAAGTTCACTGACAAAACTTAAATTCCAACTTGACCAGAAACGCACAAAGCCACCTTCGACAGCCGTGGCAATAACATTGACACCGACGCCTTCTTTGATGTATGAATAACAAACAGCTTGTATGCGATCTTCATGCACTAAATGTTGCACATAGCGTGCATTGACCGAATGTAGGCGTAGTATGGATTTACCATTGGGATTTATGTTGACATTGACAAAATCATCGAGACTTTCCTCGGTTACCTCAAAGCATTCATCAGCAGTGCTTGGTTTGGTTGCTGGCTTTTCATTGTCCGCTTGATTCTGCTGTTGTTGCTGCTGCTGCTGCTGTGGCAGCGTGTGCACAGTGACAATATCGCCTAATGTTGGACTGATTGCAATATGCGTTATGGGCGATTGATGTATCTCGGCGGGACGTGCTATGGTGCGCACATAGCTCCAGCTGCAAGAAATAAAGATACAAGATTAAAATTAAGTTTTAATGGAGTTTAACATTTTTTATTTACTCACTCATTGAGATCCCAGATGACAGCAATGCCATCACGTCCTGCAGTCACAGCAATCTTAAACTCAACTGAGATTGCGATGCAGGTGATCTCATCCGTATGTCGCACCAGCAATGTTGGTCCTGACCAACTTAATTCAACACTATCGCGTAGTAATGCTGCATCACTGTTTGCCGAGGCAACTGATGATGATGTTGACGATTGTGTACCAACAGTTTCATCCGAACCATCGCCAGCAGAGGCTGATGTTGCACCAGTATTGGTTGAACTTTTACTGGTCATTTTACGAAATGCTGAATTATACGATAATCCACGTAAACCACGCACATAACTCTGTCGATTCTTGCTACTTGCACGCTGCTGTGCATCCATGCTACTTGAACATTTATAGACACTAATACGTCCAGATTTGTGGCCAAACCAAAGTTGATTACAATTAACATCACAGCCGCAAGCGCTAATATCATCAAAGCTGCTATTGTGCAATAGATTTTTGGGTTTCGCTTGTGGTTTATTCAATGGTTGAATTCGAACGATACGATCATCGTAACCCCATGAGATAACATTATATGTATCCGGTTCAGCACCTTGCATGACACCAGCACGTGCTGGCAGCGCATAAACAACATTTGTATTGCCAAAGCTAACCAAATGATCGGTGCCAGGAATTTTATGTATATTTGCCCATGATGGCGGCTTCAATTGTGGTGATCCGACATAGACGCCCCAACGCAAACCCTTAACATGTGGCACTATTGATGCTGGTGTATCTTCTTGTGCATAATCCAATGCTTTGGTTGATGGATGTGATGTTTTAAATAGTTGTCGTGGCATTTGTCCATAGGTTTTAACCATAGTCGATACCGCTGCACGTTCAATGGGATCACTAATCTCCGAGTCTAAGAAGACAGCATAAGTCTACAAGAAATCGACAGAGTAAAACAATTTTATATAAACATCGCTTAAACCCATCGACCAACTTACCGCTGGATGGAATACATTGATGGCATCTACAGCACTTTCACCCGTCTGCTTGAAACCAAAAATTAAATCAATCCAATGATGCAAATCATTGCGCACCAGCTGTGATTCTAATGCCTGTCGATGAATTAGCACAAAGAGACGTGAATCACGTTGACACCATGCAGGCAATGCAACATCCTCAACACGTTCTCCATTCTGACGGCAACCAAAATTAAAACGTTCAAAATTCTCAAACATTTCAGGCAGGCAAAAGAATTCGGGAATTAATTCTTTAACATCTGTTGGACTGTCACGGCTAGCCAAGCAATATGTTGTATTCAATGCATGGAATGTGCGATCCGGTATATCAAAATTGTTATCTGTAGAAGTAAAAGGAGCTGTTAAAATAGAAATCTATATGAAGTTACTTGAAACTTGCCTTGATAGCGCAGAAAATAGCTGGTGAATGGCGGCACACGCACCAGAAAGTGCAACACAGTGCCAGAATTCGAGTAATGCGAACTATAATGATATGGCTTCAATATCAATGAGCCCATGTTTGTACTCGTACTGTTGATGTACTGCAAAAATAGAATAAGAATGAAAAGTTATCTTTATGTTGCTTCAAATCGATCTTCAAGCGATCGTTCCTATGTCAGCTATATGATATAATTATGCAATTTAGACGAAACTTGTCAAGCATGTGTAACACTTTACTAAATCTAAATCCTGTAAGTTTTAGCGGGATAACTAAAGAAACAACAAAGTTTTTCATACAAAAACTCAATTTTCAAACGATCCTTACTATGAATATTGCGGTACGACGAAAATAGAAATATAAATTAATGGATAAATGAATTTCGAATATACTCACGGCATAATTGCTTATATAATGCTGTTCATTCTCTTCGAGTTGCACAGCAATTGGTTTCGCAAGTTTACGAAAATTTTGCGTTAAACGTAAATCCAATGTATCCGTTTTATAATTGGATAATATCCATGGAAATACGGGATATTGCATGAGATCATTATATGTACGTCCAGCTAATTGATTTAATGTCATTAAATATTCCCAATTAGTTAATAATCCTTCGCGCCATTGTTGCGTTATTGCCAATATTTTTGTAGTATCAGGCATACTGACAATTTTATCACAGAATACTTCACGCATTATCTTCCAATCGTCGGCATTTTGTAATGAAAAAAATAATGATTTATTTGTATCGAGCAATATTTCGAATGCTTTCTCTTGATGCTGATAGCGTTTTAGCCAAATTTCTGTTATGTTTGATATATCACAGTTAACATTAAAGTATTTACAACGATATGTGGCCAAAAAGTAAAGCTTTAAATCCGTTATTATAATCTCGCCATCGATTTCACCATCGACTGGCAAAAATTTAGCTGCAAAATTATATAAAATCTGTGAATTGAGCGATATGTTCAACTGTTGATCATAGCTGGTTATTAAATAATCCAATGGACGTATATATTGTTGTTGTTGTTGTTGCTCCTGTTGCTCCTTTTGCTGCTGCTGCTGTTGCAGTTGATCTGTTGTTTGATCTTCTTTCTGCTCTTGTTTGACAGCACTATAATCTTGCATAAAGAAACGACGATCAATATCTAAATGACAGCGACGCATGCGTGTATGAACACGCGATGGTCCCTCCGTATCATCCAATTCCCAGGAGCTGTAAGATAGAAAGAGAGAGAGTTTAAGCTAAGGCGACATGATCATCTTCATTATCATTACCTTTCGGCACGTTCGGCACAGTGCCATGGTGCACCTTCGTGTGTCATGCGTCGTATAATCTCCAACCATTTGGTATAAGTATAAGTATCATCATAATCCTTCATGTGGCACATGAGCAACTTACGTTCCGCATTCTGCCAAAAGATTAAGTTGCATTAGTAATAGAAGAAACAATTCTCTTAATTTGCTCACCTGCAACTCTGCCACACGCCGTGTGGTTACCATTGATGTCTCTATGCAATGTTGCACAAGCGGTTCAAATTTATACAGTGTCTTATCCAGCAACTGCTTCTGTTTGCCAGCCAAATTCGAGCGATTCAATTCCAAACGTTCCAATTCATGTTCCAAATTCCAAGTGGAATCATTCTCACGTATATTCAATGCCTGACATAGAGGCGACAAATTCTCTATTGGTGGTCGAATATCTTCCATAAGACTTAGCCAGAGCAGCGCCTTGATCATTTTTACATCACAAATGATGGCAGATTGAAATTCATCCTGTCGCGTACGCATCCACAGTGCGTCCACAATGTAAGCGCGTAGATCACGTGGACGTGACGGTTGTAGGCCCCAGGCAATGAAATTATTACAACGTTGATTATTGGCAATGCCATAGGAGACGAGCAGCTCAAAGAGTGCCAATTCCTGTGTGCTTGCAACATAACTATTAACATTGCCAGGTGTTGTTGCAACACCATTCTGAGGACTACCACCTGCTGTAAAGAATTGTGTACAACGATCGATAAGCAATTCCATGCGTGTGCGCCATTCATTAGCACTCAGTGTACAATCGGTGAGGCATGAGATGCTGCGTAAACGATACGTGCCACCTTGTGGCTCAAAAAAAATGTTAAGCCATTGAAATTGAAGTTGCGCCTGCGCTGTACGAAAGCTGCGCACAATCAATGCTGGCTGCTTATCCTGATAAAATGCCAGCATGTTGAGTATGTCCCAAACGAGCTGCAGGTACAAATTGAGGCATGCAATTACCTGCAGTTGAAAATAATTTCGCAACTTACATTGATTTGTCCAACAGATTTGAGCGCACGCTCGCCAATGCCAGCCAATAGCTCGAGTATCGATTGATCCATATTTGGCTGCCCCAAGCGTAGTGTATAAAGTTTATAAAGTGCTTTGACGGCACATTGCAGCAGTCCTGCCTCCACTAAACCAAGTTGTTCATCAGGATTCTATGTAGAATACATTAATAGACTAAGGCTAAAGTTATAAAAGATGTTAACTCACCTGCAAATAGAGACGCAACAGCGACTTGTAGACACATAAACGTTGCGGCTCTGTATTGTTCCAGCTACTGCCAGCTATGGCCATTGAAATGGCCAACAATGATTGCAATCCAAAACGTTGACGTATGCCCAAGGCAAGCTCCGCATCATGGAACATATCATGCAGTCCATGTAGATCACTAACCCAGCAGAGACATGCCTCAAACATGGCTACATCACCGCCATGTATTGTCAACTGATTGGCCAAATGCAAAGGATACAATTGTTTGCTAGCCAGCAACAGTTCTGCACTGGCCAAACGTTTGGTCAACACTGCAAGCAATTGTATAATTGCTGTGCGCACAGCACAGCTGCGTTGATTGGCCAACACTAGCAGAAATTCCAATTTGACATAATGACGCAGCACTTCATCGACAGATGAATCGGGCAACAGACATAGAAAATCCTTGAGTAGCAACAATAATCCTTGCTGTAATCTTACAATTCCAACTTGATCGTAGAAATCAGTTTTGCGATTGGGTAACGTTGTTGCTTGAGCTGCTTGAAATTGTGTTGAGGATCGCGGTGAATTGCTGTGACTGTTGCATGGCAACCAAGCAGAATTGGCACGTCGACGTGTCGCTTTCAAGGGACTGCGTTTGGGACTATTGGAGTTGCTGTTGCTGCTGCCATTGTTGTTGTTGTTGTTATTCGAATAGCGACGTTTAAATTTGAGACGCCAACGTGATGCCTCATTGGGACTTAGTAGACGCAATGCAGCTTTGTTAAGATTTGTGCAATCGGCCATGTGTTCCAGCTGATCCTCCATTTCATTCAAGGCACGTTTATAGCTCGATAGTGATTCATGTAGACGCCGTAAGCGACGTAAACGTTCGGCACGTTGTGCATCCATTGGATCTGTTTGTGGTTGACTCTGTGTATGTCGACGAAATGATGTTGTTACACGACTAAGATTTGCCACCACCGTGGAACGTTCCTTTACGGGCAACTGTGGCGTTAACAGAAAATAGAAATCTGCACGATCATGTGTCACATAACATTCACTTGGCTTATGCAGCAACAGTAACAATTTCATAATCTCATCCAGCAATGATGGCGATGGCGGTGAACCAGCAAAAACTGATAAAATTTGTACAAAACAATCGGCAGCATATGATGAAATATGCACAGGATTTGGTGATTCAATGACATAGACTTTACACAAATTAAGCATGGCGCGCAGTAAACCTGAGCTTTGCATTTGTTCCATATTGAAATCACGTTGCGGATGTTTATCGCGACTCAATGCCAAAATACAACGAAACAGCATATCAAGCACATCCGAATGTGTGGCACCCGAACGATGCCAATCCGAGTAACGTTGCAAGACGGCCAACAGTAGACGTGGATAAATCAAACATGCTGCTGTATTATCATTAACATGCAATGCATCACCTTTGCGACTAATCAATGGCTGGGAGCAAGCATTATTGACAATGCTACGCAACAGTTGTACACTCTTGGAGCAACGTTCCGATTTGATGACATAGCCAATCAATGCAAGATAATCTTGACGTACAAATTCTGTATAGAGCTGTGCATCGGCATGTGCCAGCTGCAGTAATAGATCCAAGGCCAAAGCTTGAGTTGTTGCTGTGCCCGAGAGTTCCACAATCTGAGAAAGAAAAAAAAGAAGCAATTACATTCAGCTGTTACTTATGGCAGCATGATTCAATAACTTACTCTGGCAAAGAGATACAACATGGTGGATAAACCACCGCTAAGCAATACTGCTGTTTGCAACGATTGCGGCTGATGTTGCAACAGTTCGCCATACAACATATGTCCCTGTGGTTTGCCATAGCATGCCATATCCAACTCTTGGCTAGCATCGTGACACATTACCAAATCTGGCTGCTGTGCAGTGAATACTAAAACTCTTGCTTCACGCAATTGTCGCATACATTCTGCCGGATTACCAAAATTATTTGCAACTGTTGCAAGTCGCTGCAGTTGCACATAACCATAATTTGGCTTCCAATTGGCACTAGCAACTTGACATTGTGTAAACTCTGTAAAATCTGGTCCCATGGCAGTTAAATTGAGCATAAGATTACGTTCGATAAGGCGACGCTTGAATAGCACCACATTGGACAGTGCATAACGTGGTGCACCACCATCCAACGTAGAACGTGATGAATTGCTGCCCGTATGCCCAGCTTGCTTGGCTGGCATCGTTTCACCCACGGCAAGCATTTGAAAGCTATGCGAACGCGATGCGAAGCGTACATTGTGAAAGGGTAAGGCCAGTGTATGCTGCTCCAGACCATCTTGGAAGATGGTCACTTGCAGCTCATCGGGTTGCTGTTGCAGGCCAAAGACTAAATGTGTCCATTTGTTGCGTGGCAAACGTAGCTGCTGTAATTGTACGCTGGCGCCTTCATAGTAACCTCCACAGTTGCCATCACCGCCAGCCTGATGACCATTAAGCAAATGCATTTGGCCAAAGCTATTGAGCAGCGCCATCTTCGTTTGTTTCAATGCATGTCGAAAGCTGCCACTGCCATTAGCTGTGGCAGCCAGCGTTGTACTGGCGCCACTGATTTCCAATGGCTCTTCGACAGTGGGACGTGCTGGCAATGGTTCGCAAGGTTTGACAAGCTCAAAGATTAATTGCAAATTGTTGCTAATGTAAATGCTAAGCATTGCAGCGCTGCTGCCCAATGAAACTAGATGACATTTCTGTAGAGAAAGAGGAGAGAGATAATTAATTTATAGCTTCAGCTGAATACTTTTGATACTCACTGTTAAGTCTTCACCAGAGTAACGTGTCTCATCATCGTTCAACTGATTAAAGCTGCGATTACGTTGCATTTGCATTTGTTGACCCTTCAGTTCAAGCCAAAGTGAAAGTGTTAAACCATCTGGCTGCCAGATACGTGTCTGTGTCACCGGCATAATGCAAGCGGCGCGTGTAAATAAAGATGTTGCCTGTGCTTGCACATGTTGCAGACGCACACGTTCGATCTGTTCACTTATAAAAGGATCGGAGGTAATTACAATTTTGCCATCCATGATTATGGGAAATTCCAATTCCATGCATGGCTGAGCGCGACGCAAGTTGCCAGCACAAATGTGATGCATATGACGCATTAAAAGCTCCACTGGTGGCTCACGACTAGCCAAAATGCTAAAGAAACAGTTGAGTGTATCCGGCGTATTGAGCTGATTGATTAGCTCCAATATTGATTGTTGTAGTTCTAGAGAAAGAGAATTATATAAATTAATATTGATAGCTTATCGCTGCTCTTCTTCACACTACTCACCTCTTAGCTTGGCATCATTGCTGCTAAGCACAGGGGCAAATCCTTGCAGCAGACACAATGGTCCGCCCAGATAATCACGTAAGACAAATAAACGATTTGCCAGCTGTGTCAGACTCTCGGTCCAGCCGCTGTGCGCACGTTGTCGCTTGCAAAGCAGCGATAGCTCCACCAAAAGTTGCACCACAAGCTGACTCAGACCTTCATGCATAATATGACTGCGATAACGTGATGACGGCTGAAATGGTGTCCACGATGAATCGTGACAATTGGCAGCTGTCGCAGCAACAACACCGCCAGCATTTAAATCACATTCCGATTCACTAAGTTCGGCAATTTCACCATCAGCTTCGTAACCCTCATCCGCAGTCAGATAATAGTCCGGCTCATGTTCATTCTCACTCAACTCCAATTCACTATCGGCCGCACAGCTAAGAGAGGCGCGTGTTGAGAAATAATCACCATCGCCACCAATGGCTCCATCACTTGAATTGGGTCGTCGCAGTGGACGACGTGGTGTTGGTGGCGTAGCCAAAGAATTACGTGCTGGTAATTTGACAGTCTGTTGTCTGGGCAGCTCTAAGCTAGCGCTGACACTATTGAAGACTGCTGATGGCGACGTGCTAACCACAACGCCAGCTGGTTCATTGTGTGTGCTGGATAATTCGGCAATCTTTAAGAGCATTTGTAATGTTTGAATGACAGCATTATCCCTTGCATGTTGCTCGCCATGCTCTGTCCAATTGTTAGTCGCATTGCTTAATATGATTTCTTTCAATTTACGCAGATGCTTCTGCATCTTCTCAACTGTAAGAGAAAAGAGAGAAAAATATTGTTTTTATCGTCTGATCTGAGCACGTTGATCTTTTATCTGTTTTTCTTCTTCTTTCTTTTTGCTTTTTTCTATTTATCTGTTTGATCCCTTGACGCTTATCTTGCGACTGCGACTGAGATCGAGACGTAGTAGCAGTAGAAGTTGGACGGCGATGTCAACGTTGGACGAGCGCAGCAGCAAAAGTGTTGCGTCTCGTTATTTTGTATGCTGCCGTGACCATGTTCTGAAGCACCTTCAACGTACATATGTAACGTGTGCAACACACACAGAGGCACAGACAAACAGACTAACAACTAGTAGGGAAAACTATCAGATAAAGCTAGTACTGTGCGGCATTGCTCGTAAGCAACAGCTTTTTACACTGTCAGTGAAAACTTGGCTAAGCTTGTGGCAGCAAATATTGCCCAGTATTACTTAAAATTTTCTTATAAGTAAATATAATTTTATAAATTAAAATATAAATAAAAAAAAAATTTAATTTAAAATAAATAAAATAATAAATAAAATTTCGAAATATTAAAATAATAAATAAATAAAAAAAAATATTCAAAAATATAAATAGAATAAATTTTATAACAAAAAAAAAAAAAAAAGTTAATAAATATTTAAATAAAAAAGACTTCAAAAAATATTAAATAATATACTAAAATCTTGGTTAAGCATACGAAATTAAATAAAATAAAATGTAATAAAAAAAAATAAATAAAATTATTTAAAAATTAAATTAAAAAAATATTAAAGATTGATAAAAAGTAAAATATTAAAAAAAATAAATATAATAAAATTATTCAAGAATAAAAAAAAAATTAAAATATTAAAAATTAAATAAAATAAAAATTGGAAAAAAAAATAATAATTTTAATAATTATTTTAATTTTAATAATTTTCGCACTGTGTAGAAAAACGCACATAAAGCGTAGACCTTAGTGAGAGAAATTCAATCTGATACAATGCCACAGCAGCAGTAGCAGCAGCAGCAGCAGAAGTAATAGCAATAACAGTTGCCAGAGTGTTGTAAGCGCCCGTATTAAAGCAAAGTAACTCAAACTATAGCAGCAACTTAACTCAACTAAATAACTAACTAAATAACTAAGGGTCTCCCTGTCACTCTCTCTCTCTTTTACTCTGTCCGACTGACTAAATGACTAACTGACAGGCTTATAATTAACTCTTAGGCAACCACAACGCACCGTTATTAGCATTCGTCACACAAGTTCTTTCTCTGTGTGTGCATGTGTGTGTGTGTGTGTATAAATGTGTGTGCTTTGTTCTCGCTTCATGGGCTCATTGCTAAGGCTTCATGCGGCTGCTATATGCTATAGTCCGACATTGTCGATTGCATTGGAAACGCATTAGCCGCGGAATGCCATACAGCAAAAACAAAAAACAAGCATAAAACAACAAAACAGAAAGATGAGATAGACAACAGATATGATTACTATATAGCAAAGCATACATATAGTATATGTACATAATATCGGCAAAGTTGTAAGTAAATAATAATCTAAACTAGACTAATAACTTTTGCTTAGCACTTGGTGTAATAAATTGTTAGTTTTTTTTTTTTAAGAATTTACTTGAAATTCCAAGAAACTGATAAGCTCAATTTGTTATGATAGTTAAGTCCAGGGTATATTTGCACCACTTAAGCGCACAATCACTTCCAGCGTCTACACATTCACTCACCTTCTTCGTTCTGAAATCCCTTAATACATATGGCCATGGTCGCCTCAAAGAGCTTTAATAAAAGTTTCTTGCATTCGCCATTCGCTTCATAAAGACAAAAAAGTTCTGCATCAATATTGCAAATAGTTGGCGTTGGGGTTGCTTGCACTGTTGTATTGTTGCTGCTACTGCTGATACTGCCACCAAAAAGTGCACCGACAATATTAAACAGTTTGCCAATAAGTCCAGCGCTGGCCACCTCTACTGTTGTGGTTGCCTGCTGCAGTGGCTCCAATTGTGTTGCAGGCTCCAATTGTGCCCGTATATCGAAGAGTACAATACTTTCGTTGAGACCTTTTGTTTCTTGCAGATGATGTAGAAATGAGGGTAACGGTTTTGCTTGCTCCACGTAATTATCGATTATGGTCGCGTAATCTAGCGATGAATCAACATAATCAGTGCTACTTCTGCTCGTTGTAGATGCTGCTAAAGCACTGAGCGGTATTTGAAAATTTAGCGGCGACACGAGACTCTCCAAAGAACTTGAGCTACAAAGCTGTAGCGGTTGCGGTGACGGTGACGGTGACGTGATGTCGTTCACTGTCGTTGCGTCTATGTCTGCGGCTATTGCGGCTTTTGGTAGCATAAGGAAACAACTAAGCGCATTGTAATTCAGTTTTAGTATATCAATAATAGTCTTATCGCCATGTCGCAGATGTTGCTGTTGTTGCTGCAATTGTTGCCTATCCTCCTCACCATTTACATCATCCTCATCATCGACAGTCATTTCCACGGGTATCGAGTAAATCTTGGCAAATTCATTATAGAATAATTGACTTGTCTTTAACAATTCAAAATTAAGTGTCCATTGCAATGCTGTTATATAGAGTATATCGATGGGTTTATGTCCTTCGAGCAGTGTCATATTTGGTGCTTCATCTAGCCAAAATTTTGTTTGTGATTGTTTGGCGCAATTGTGCAACAATGCTTGCATCAATTGTGATGCACGATCACTGCTATTCAATTGTAGTTGTATGAGACGACGACTTAAAGTCACTTGCTCATGGCTATTCTCACCGAGAAAGGCAATGTTATCGATGCCAACCTTAATAAGATCACAGACACCACGTTGTAATTCTGGGACACGTAATAAATCTTGCATATATCCAATATTCTCTTCATTATAGAAAGCTTTCACCAAACGTATATCGCTGAGATACATAACAAAAATGCTAAGACATTCGTGTAGTATGCGATAGTTATCCAGCTGCTTGCCAGGCACATATAGGCGTGGCAATTTACCCTTAACTGGAGAATTACTCTCGCTTTGTTGTTTATATTGTCGAAATATTGGTAGCACAACTTCAGCCAATAGACCAGCAGCCAGATCATAAGATAATAAATATGCAATATGCTTAAGATGCTTGAGAAACAGCAGCATAGAACTGCTGGCACTGCTAGTGCAGCCAGCAGCTTCATTCAATAGTAGACGATAATTATCTTTGTAAATGCTTAAAAGTTGTGAATGAAATGTTGGCGATTTCAATTTCTCCTCACAGACACCGCAATGCTGTGGCGAACGCTTTACAAATATTGTATGCAGCACATTATAATGTAGAAATTTATAAGCGCATTTTGTATAGCTGCCTGAGAGTTGTGTGGCCAAACGTAAGCATGTTGCATAGTTTGTTGCATTGTAGTGACAACAACAACTGCCAGTACGCAGCAGTGAGCGTACACTATGCTCCTGCAGCTCAGCAATGAGACTGGGCAATAATTGATATACTTTGCCCTGGAAATAGCAACTCAATGAACGTTCCGAGCAATGCAATTGACTGTAGCGCTGTCGTTTATGACGTGTCGGTTGTTGTTTGGTTACAGCGCCACTTGAGGTGCTGCTTTCCATGAGGCAACGTTGTTGCTGTTGTTGCTCCTGACGCGACAAATGATCTGTAAGACGTAGCAGCAATTTGTAGATATGCAGAAAGAGCAATGAGCTGCCTGTAGTGCTGCTTGCTGCTGTCTGTTGCAGCACATCGAAACAAGTATCAAAACTATTCTTCACATCAATTTCCGCCAAGAGTTGTACACCATTCTCTAGTTCCACTAGATTGTGTAGTGTGCCAAACATTAGATAGAGTATGCCATGTGATAGCAAGGAACTGCCACGATTTGCAGCCAATGCATAAAGCAATTGACTAAAGTTGCCATTGGGCTGCTGTTCATGCAAATAGAAATTGTTAACACAATGCGCTATAAGTTGCAACAATTCAAATTTAATAATCTCATCAAGTTCCAGTTCATCGACACAAAGTTGTCCTAAGGCAAAGTTATGCACACTGACACTTAACTGTGGCTCTTGCTCGGCATCCAGGCAACGTGTCATTAGTTGTATGAGCAGCAGTGCAAGTTCATCGCTTGTTTTTGTTGATGTTTTAAATTGTTCAAAACTTTCACAGAGAACTGCAGCAACTGTTTGTTCTGATGTCTGTTGCAGTTGTTGTTGTTGTTGTTGTTGCAGCTGCTGTTGTTGTTGTTGACGTCGCGTCTTGTTGCGTTGTGAGTTGAGGTGAAAACTTCCAATGAATTGTGAAATGCTAGTTAACGGCTGTAGCGGCGCATTATTCGTTGGACTCCATTTACAATTGGGAAATAAATTGATGCACAGCTGGCTAAGACTTTTCTGTGAAGCAATATGCTGCAACAAAATTTAAACAAATTAACAAAGTTTATATCTAAGCTAATTATATTTAATATTTACCTTAATCTGCACACGTAGCAAAAATTGTAGCAAATGTTGACCTAATCCATTGGTTAGAAATGTGCGTAAAGCAAGAATCTTATTACAGTCACTGGGAGTACTTAGTATAAGCTGCAATGGTTCAAGATTTGACTTACTTAAAAGTTACATCTATGCATATTTACACCTTTGTTTTTTTTTTTACCTGTGCCAAATTATGTTGTTTTCGCAGTTGTTTAATGCTTTTATTACGCGTCTCTGTCTCCAGTTCTTGGGAACGTTTAGCTACGCTAATTATCTGATAAACTTGCTCCAACAAATAAAAACACAGCTCTTCGGGTAGTTGGTTAAAATTCCTTTGCAGATGTTTAATCATTTTTTTTATATTGGATTTGTAGTATATCGAAAATTTAGCATACTCACTTATTGAACTGTGGATCTTGCAAGGTCTGTTCGTCGACATATTGAAAGTTATATAGCAATAGCCAGAGCCAATGTTCCTGCAAGTAAAGTAATGTAAAATTTGATAAGAGACGTGAATGGAAATGTATCTGAGTTGCAGCATACAAACCTTGACACTCGCTGTCTGATTATCGTTCACTTCAGCTTCGGCTTTGGCTACGGCTACGGCTTCAGCATCGCCATTGGAGTCGATGTCGGTGGCATGTAGATAATGATTCCAAAGTCTGTTTAATGTGTCCAGTAGCAGTTCATGTTGATTCTCTTGCTCCTGTGCCATGTCAAAAAAAAATAATTTTTTTTTTTCCTGCTAACTGCAGCTGATCCTCTTACAAGTGTTGTCGCCTCCAGCATCGGACAACGTTGCAAGAGTACTGAACGAACTCAACTGACAGCTGTAATTAAATATAAGTAAATTACAGCTTACTTTACAATAGTGCAAGACAGAGAGAGAGAGAGAGAGAGAGAGAGAGAATAGTGTGAGAGAGTGAGCGGGGTAAAGAGAAAGAAAGAGACCAACCGAGGGCAGTCGTTGGCAGTGTCTGATTATTTTTGCAGCAGCAGCAGTAGCAGTAGCAGCAGCAGCAGCAGCAGTAAGACAGAGGCCGGTGGAAGTTGATTATATTTGGAAGAAGAACAATGGAAACTTTGTAACTGCAGCAGCAACTGTCGATGTCGCTGTTGTTCTTCTTGATGCGTTTGCAGGAAAACTATTCAACTATTGAAACTATTTATAGACATAGTGCATTATAATAAAAATAAAAAAAATATGACTAATATTGCCACCTTAAACTTATCAGTGATAAAATTGATAATTATAATTGCCAACTATATAAACTTAATATATAATACTTATACTTAATACATATGCTGTTATCACATTACAGTGTAACTATAAATATTAAAATTTATTAAGAAATTCAAATCATTTATATTTTTAATTTTTTTGAATTTCTGGAATTCTACGCATAAATTACATATTCCTATAAATAAATTCCACTTGAAATCCTAGAAATTGTTAAATTCTACCCACTGGAATTATAGTTGTGGTTTTCTTATGTACATGTACAAATTCATGACTTTGTCACACAGTGCAATGGCATTACATTCTGTTGTCAAGCGACTCCAAAGCCGGCATAAGAGATTTGTGATTGTCTTGCGAAGGGGAAGGCAGATAGTTAGTAAACAGCTGGCAACGATGCGTGCCTGTAACAGTTAATGCACGCAGCGCAACGCAGCGCAGCATCTTGTCTGCCTTTGCATTAACTTCAGTTTCAGTTTAGTTTATATTAATCTGTCACTCACCGCAAAGCGATAAGCGTTTAACTACAACAACTGTTTGTTACTGCACTCACTCTATGTGATCAGTAGAAAGTACTTAATTAATTATATATTGACCGAGCAACAATTAAAAATTCAGCTTATCGCACAGCGACGACACACCGCGAATAATTTAAATGTAAACAAAAAAAAAAGTTCACAACGAAGAATGACCATTTTTTTTTTAACTGCGTAAATTCTTTTCAGACGCTTGTCACAAAATAATTGTGCACTCATATATGAATAGATATATATTATTCACTAATTCATAGTATATAATAGCAAATAAATCACCAGACCTTACCCAAAAAAAACTAGATGAAAACGGAATAGCAAAAAAAAAAAAAAAGTACCGCAAATATAAGGAAAGAAAAAAAACAACACTTCTAATACGCCATTTTTGTTTTTTTTTTATATTTATTGTCTGCCGATTGTATTAAGTATGATTAATACAATTTAAGTATACTCCTCTTAACACAATTTTGTCTATAATATACGTTTGTCTGTGTGCGAGCGCGATGTTATTGTTATAAACAAAATACGCTAAGAGAACTGCTGTGTTATTGCAGAAATCAGCTGAGTGTGATAGTTCGATTGCAGTTTCCGACCGATAGCTCGTGCCTTTTAACGATATACAATCGATGATTATCGCAAAATTAACATTACAGCTGTTATGTTAGGCTGAAATACAGCAGCTGAGAGATTTAAATTTAAAGTTAAAATTTAATTTGTATGAATTTTAATTAATATTTAATATAATTTAATAAAATAGATTTATGTAACTTAAATTAAGATATTTTATGAATTTACAACAGTAAAATCATTTAAGCACAACAAAAATATATAGTGTGCTGTTAATTAACAGAGATGTCTAATGTTAAGATCTTATTGGCCATAGCATTTAGTCTCTGGGCAGAGAGAGCAGCGGCAACACGTATTTTGTTTTGATACACAAAATTTGCAGTAAAAAACGATCATATTGTTTTGAAAAACAAGAAAATACAAATTTGCATTAAAGTGTAATTAATAATACAAGAAAAAATGTTGCGTAGATTTGTTGCAAATCACAACCTGGTTAGCAAACAGCAAGCGTTCAAGGTAAGTGCAATGAATACATAGAAAATAGATAAAATGTATCTATTCAAAATAGCAATTAAGATAAACGAATTACTTTCGTGTATCTTAAAGATAGCAAAGTCTGAAAGTAGCAAAATTTTATGCGTAGAACGCAAAAATTAGAAAAAAACTGGATTTTGAGGCAGGTGTGCAGAAAGTTAATTGTGTTTATTAACCACATGTTGATATGCTAAAAATAAACATACATAGTTATGTTATGTTAGTATAGAAAACTGTTATACTACATGTTAATGTATGTGTAATGTTATTGTGATTTCTGATAAGATTTTGTTTTTCTATTTTTTGATGGTGATGGTGATCACCCCACACGAATTATATTCCGTGCTTGTTTGCCCCTCCTGGTAACCCCAGAAACCATTCCATGATAATATTATAATAATAAGTAGGCGCTGTTACGCAACTGCTTTGCACGCACACACAATCATTAGCAATGTCGATCACCGTGTGAGAGATTAATTTATACCAGACGAGTATGCAAATTGTCAGCTAGAACACAATTAAATAGTAAACACCTGTCACTGTCTAACTTTTTAGTTGATCGCATGCTATTCGACATCGGGAAAACCACGTCAAGGCAAGATCTATGAATCGGCTGCTGATGCGGTCGCTGATGTTAAGGATGGCTCTCAGATACTCTTCGGTGGTTTTGGTATTTGCGGTATACCCGAGAAGATGATTGATGCATTAAAGAACAAGGGTGTCAAGAATATTACCGCTGTGTCCAACAATGGAGGTAAATGTTATACTATTCATATTTACATATGTTTATGCTAATCCGTATGCTATGCATCTTTTTTACAAGGTGTCGATGATACTGGTCTGGGCGTGTTGATCAAACAGAAACAAGTTGCCAAAGTTATTGGCTCATATGTTGGTGAAAATACGGAGCTAGTGCGTCAATATTTGGCTGGAGAGTTAGCTGTAGAGTTGACACCACAGGGTACACTGGCCGAAAAGATACGTGCTGGTGGTGCTGGTATTCCAGCCTTCTTTACGCCCACAGGCTATGCTACTCTTGTCCAGCAGGGCGGAGCACCCATCAAATACTCAACCGATGGCAAAGTGTCTGTGCAGAGTGTTGAAAAACCAGTGAAATCCTTTAATGGACGTGACTATGTCATGGAAGAGTCGATCTTTGCTGACTTTGCCTTTGTCAAGGCACAGAAAGCAGATGCACTTGGCAATTTGGTCTTCAACAAATCCGCACGTAACTTTAATGCACCCATGTGTCGTGCTGCCAAAGTAACCGTTGCCGAAGTGGAGGAAATTGTACCCGTTGGCTCATTGTTGCCCGATGAGATTCATGTGCCTGGCATCTATGTCAAGCGCATCTTTAAGGGAACCAATTATAACAAACGTGTGGAACGCTTGCGTATCACAGAGCCCAAAGATTCGAGCAAACCAGCAGCTGAGATGAAGCCAGCAGATGTTTTGCGTCATCGCATTGCACGTCGTGTGGCATTGGAGTTCAAAGATGGCATGTACGCAAATCTGGGTATTGGCATGCCAGTGCTCGCCTCAAACTATATTCCTGATGGTATGAATGTTATGCTACAATCGGAGAACGGCATCTTGGGTTTGGGTCCATTCCCGACCAAGGACAAGGTTGATCCGGATCTGATTAATGCTGGCAAGGAAAGTGTCACTGTGGTCACAGGTGCCGCATACTTTGGCTCAGATGATAGTTTTGCAATGATTCGTGGAGGACATGTTGACTTGACCATTTTGGGTGCCATGGAGGTTTCGGCTACAGGAGATTTGGCCAACTGGATGATACCCGTAAGTAGAACATGTATAATTGTTAATGATTGATGTCGATTGATGCTGATTGAGGACATATTGAAAATAACTATATAAATTTTGCAGGGCAAATTGGTAAAGGGCATGGGTGGTGCTATGGATCTGGTCGCCGCACCTGGCACTAAAGTTATCATCTCCATGGAACACAATGCTCGCGATGGTTCACCTAAGATACTCGACACTTGCACTTTGCCATTGACTGGCAAATCAGTCGTTGATCTGATTATCTCTGAGAAAGCTGTCTTTGAAGTTGAAAAAGGCGTTGGCCTCACTTTGATTGAAGTAGCCGAAGGATATACCGTAGATGATATTATCTCGTGCACTGGCGCCAAGTTCAATGTCTCCCCCAATGTCAAACAAATGAGACAAATACCTGTTTGATTGACATAAGAGATTGATAGATAGATAGAGAGAGATAGGGGATATGAACAGAGAAACACTTGAAAGAGACAAACAGAAGCATTGACTATGAGCTAAAAAATACTTTGGCAGGTAATCGATCGTGATAAAGTTGTGCATTTATTGTTATTACTTTACTTATGCAATGTGCAATAATAATTGTGTTAAATTTTACTATGATTAAATTTGTTGTAACGTATATATATATATATATATTGATGTATTGTATTGTTCTTGTAGTTCGTTAGGCCATTGCCTTAGCCATATTCTTAAGTGCTCCAGAACGATGTGCCAAACGCATCTGTTTGTTGAGTATATCAAATGTTCGATTATATTTACTATCGGATTCATTGCGACAAATGGCGCAAAATTGTGATGTGAGCACATGCAGAGGACTACGGAAATATATATTCTTCTGCATTGTCAATGAATTCTTACGATGTGACATCATATGCAGGAATAGTTCCAGCACTGACAACACACTGTAGACAAAGAAACTGCAGCAGAATAGCGTTGGTATCAGGAAAAGCAGGAATGAATTGCTGCGTTTATAGCCCAATATAATATTCTAATGGAGAAAGAGATATAAAAAATACTTATAAGATTTCAACTATATATCTTAGCTCTAATGCTATTAACTTACGTTACTAACGCAATCCATTTTAATATAATCCTCACGCTCATATCCTGGAGTTATATTTTTCTTAGATTTTATATCATTGGCAATGGTTGCTTCATCACCCTGAATATGTGTTGCTGTTATATCCAAATCCTCCTCTTGAAAATTATTAGCTAATACATTGTCAACCTGATCGCAGATGGTGCCGCGCAGGAAATGCTTTGGTACATGAAAGTTACCATGTTTGCGATAACGAACCTTCATTTGATCATTGACTGGTTCACCCGTCTCCTCATCATATTTTGGTTGCTTTACACGTGCTGAATCCGTATAGAAATACTCAAATTCGCCTGTTTCTGTGTTCTATAAAATAAGAAAGAAAGATAAGATTTAAAATATGATCAAAGATTTAGTTAGTCAACAAGCATGATGGAATGAAAGAATGAAATAATTAAGAAAATGAGAGAGTGAGAGATAAAATGTATAACTCAACATTTTTAGTACTTTTTCTCACTGTCTCGTTCTCTCAGTCATTAAACTAGCAAATGTTTATTTGTTATTATGCCAAAAATAGATGAGACGAAGCTTTTCTGATAAGAGACGCCTAACCCCCAAGGGGTACGTGCTTGCACTTAGTAAATGATTCACAGTTAACCATTAACCAGTAACCATTAGACGTAGCTTTTACTGTCATATATCTTTTCTCTATATATAAGTATTATATATAATATCATATGAATTTCACTATAGTTCAAGTTCAGTTCTTACCATCATCATGTTTGCTTGCATACTAACTAAAATGTTGAAATATTGTATTTATTTTCGGTGTTTCGGGCTTGCCCAACAATAATAACAATAATAAGTAATAATAATACTCGCTTCGTATACCATAAGTTATCGCTATCAGTGGGACTTGAGATACGGCGCCTGGCAGTTTATAAAATATTATTTTTGTTTTTGTTGCTTTGCTTTTTATTCAGACTGTTTCTATTTCGTAGCTTATCATTATCACAGTGAACAGTCTGCCATTAGGTCGTGAAGCATGCATACAAGCAATATGTCTAGGGCTACAATTTTATAAGGTATACATAGGTAAAGGTAAGATATTGGATGAGCTAACGGCCCAATGACGGAATAATTGCCATGAATGTAGGGAGAATTGTTGACTAAAAAAAAAAAAACAAAAAAACAAGTCTAAGTCACAACTTGCGTGCGAATATAAATTGACATTAATCTGAATTAAAACTTAACTTGTTGCTAGATGGAGTAAGCATGACGTGCATATACCCGGTAATTTATATTACTTTGCTATAGACTAAACTTAAGCAGTAGAATTGCAGAGAAAGTTAACAGTTAACAGAGGAGTTAACAGTAACTTAACATAAAGTTTACAGTATGTTATGAGGACAACAGTAAATCAACAGAAAGTCAATATTAAGTTAACAGTAAATCTGGCATTGAATGTAACTTGTTACCGATACTATCCTAATCTTCTAAATGTACAGGGTATAATCTTAAATAAAACAATACCAAAAGTAGAAAACTTGTTTACATTTATAGCATAAAACGTAGTTAGCTTTATAATTATAGTTATTATATGAGACTATATACCTATATATATACCTCCATGTATACCCAGTAACGATCTAATTGCCTGCAATCAAATAATATCAAGAATTTTTTTTTGTCGTTCCTGTAGTACAGTGTCAAGACGAAGGCGAAGCAAGATCCGCACCTTGTTTAAGTAACCTTTAATGCCCCTCAGTGAATCAATCAATTAAATATAAATATCTATAGTATTATTTTTATTTTTCTATATTAGTTGATAGAGACAACAAATATTACATATATTATCATATGCTTGAGCTTGTTCTTCTTCTTCTTATTCACTGGGATGCACAAGGTTTCCACTTGAGTAACACAAAATAATTGTTTGATTAGTTTTTCCTTTAATTTGATGACAATTCAACGATAAAGTCGTGTAACACTTGTTCCCACTGCTTATCAAAATTCATATATATATATATTTTTTATTCTTTACACATTTTTTTTTTATTTATTTTTTGTTTTTGTGATAAAGCATCGACACTTGATAAGAGTTAACCAAATTGATAGTTGGTCAAGTGCTGCTCAAAGTTTTCAAACAAAAATTTTGTTGAATAAATCAAAAAATTTATTGTCGAACTTTATGGAATTTTTTTTTTTTTTTAACCATTTTATTTTCTTCTTTCTTTATACTCTCGCACTGTCTGCTTCACTCTTTCTCCCGTTAGCTGTCTCACTCTATGACTATTTTTGGGTGTCCACAAAAAAATAACAAGAAGAAGCAGAAGAAGCGAACTGAGTAAAAGTCTAAAACAAGTTTTTAACCAAGACAATCGCCATCAAAATAATAATACAATGATATTTTTGGGGCTAGACACTCACCTTTATAGAGTAGACCATGGTCTGTTATGTTTTGACTGCGCGTGTGTATATAATTTGCGGTATTTTTTTCTATTTTGTTTATTAGCACAAATAACTTTTTTTTTTGTTTTGTTTCTTTTTTTTTTGTTATAATTTTTCGTCTTCAATTTAATCGGCAAATTGTTTCACTTATCATGAAATCAATGCGAAAATTGTTTTTAGTAATAGAAACTGATGGAACACATATAATTTTAATATAAATTTTCAATAATTTTTCCATATGTTAATTTCGAACATGTCGCGACGTGTTTGTTTAGTATTATTTGAATTTTTTGTTATAATAAATATTTAAACTTTTCTCTCTATACGCTTTGACTATTTTCACACGCACGCGACAAGAATGAGAGACGTAACGATTGCCAATCTATGTAGACAGAGAGACGAAGCGACGAAGTGGCAACGACAACGGCGGCGGCAACGATTAATAGAGAACAGAGACAGAGCAACACGTCTGTTGTCTACAGCTTGTTAATGCAAAATGAGCGACAAAGCAACAAATAAAAACAAAAAAATAAAAATGAAAATAAAAATAAAATTACTATATAATTTCCACTCACAATGGCGCTGTTATTAGCAGAGCAAAGAGTGTGAGCGGGAAAGAGAGAAACGTAGAGGGAGAGATGAAGCGGAAGGGTAACAGAGAGGGAGAGAGATAGTGTCATTGGGTGAGTGAATGTGTACGGCGCACCTAAAGCTTTTAGCTTTAACTTGTTGAAAGCTTTTTTGGTTGTTGTCTTTGCTAAAATTGCTTGCATACGATCTGCAAAGTCGGGATTTGTTACGTATACGCAGCGTCTACGTATTACGTATTAAAATGTAACGTATTTTTTTTTTTTTTTTTTTTTTGCTATCTTGTCTTTAGATTATCACACAAGTGTTTCAATTCCATTATGTTTCAGCTTACAAGTTAAATGAATTTAATGTGCAATTTTAAATTTAGTTGCTGCGCGTTGTGCTGCTTAAACGGTTCATTTAGTTAACTTGCAATTGCCACAATTGTGAAGTATTTGAGTTTTTTATTTTGTTTTGTTTTGTTTTATTTTATCTTGATAGAAGCGCGTATAATAAACGATTTATGCTTTTAACTGTTTGTTGAGTAGCTTTTACAAATAAACATATAATATTATCAGCTGACAATGCAGTGAGTAAATTAGACAACAGTTAAAACAGTTTCTTAATCCCCACAGTGTATCATAAACCGCAGCCAACACTTAGCTAACTGAATGCGTAAACAATGATGACAAAACACAATTATAAGATAAATTTATATATTCATATTCATATTCATATTCATATATAATTCGTATATAAATATTACAAAATTGAATTGTTAAAGAATCTTGCATGAAGTTCAAAGTACTTTTTATTTATATTGCACTTATTATCATTTTGTTTGTCTTTCAAGCAGTTGACAATTAAAATTGACATTAATAGACACTAAATGGTATTTGAGCACTTTTATTTTTATTATTATATATTCCTTTAACTGATTAGTTGAAGAATTCCATAAACAATTTTTTTTTTTTTTTTTTACAATTGTTTTTCTGGTTACTTGCAAAGTATATATCAGTTATCAGCTCATAAATGCTTTTGATGACACAACACGAGCCACGATTAACGTTCACAGATTGTAAATCAAAGCTGTAAAAAAAAGTATATTCAATTTATATTGTACAAGAACATATCAAATTTTCCACTTTTCACTTATATAGAAACGATAGCAAATCTGAATCAATTATTTATGCCATAACAACAACATCAACAACAACAAGAATAAAAGCAACAACTGTTAGTGAAAAGGATGACTATGATCCACATTTACATCGCAATGTTAAGAATCCAACCAAGTGAGTAACTCTATATATAACAGCATTATCTCTACTCTACTCTGCTTCTCTCTCTCTCTCTCTGCATCTGTATCTCTCTTTTGTCCTCAAGCAACTGGCAAACGTTTGCGCATTTCCTGAAAGCTTCCATTGGCACTGGCGTGCTGGCCATGCCCAGCGCCTTTGCGCATGCGGGTTATGTTAATGGCATTGTGCTTACTATAATCATTGGCTGCTTGGCGCTATATTGTCTGCATATTTTGGTGAGTTTTGATAACTATCCTAGGGCAGAGCATATTTCGTATATCTTCAACTTTCTTCTTGCTTTTTCGGTTTATTACAGATCAGCTGCATGTATACGCTCTGCAAGCAGCAGCGTGTGCCCTACGTCAGCTTCTCGGAGGCCATGAAGCTGGGTCTACAGCAAGGTCCGCCCTGGCTACGTTGTCTTGTGCCTATTGCCACGTAAGTTAAGGCAACTAGTCAGCAAATCTTTTCTATTAATCTCTTTTTCTTCTCCTGTAGTCCTTTTGTCGATGGTTTCTTAGCCTTTTATCACTTTGGCATTTGTTGTGTCTATGTTGTTTTCATAGCGGAAAGCATTAAGCAGCTTGTCGATGAGTATCTAGTGGAATGGGATGTGCGTCTACACATGTGCATACTGATCGTACCGCTGCTCTTGATCTTTAGCATACGAAATTTAAAGCTATTGGCGCCATTCTCCAGTGCAGCTAATTTATTGCTTTTTGTGGGTAAGTCTACTCACAAATATGGCTGCACTTGCTGCTTAAATTCTCTTTCTCCTTCTCATATTTTCTCTGCTTAGGTTTCGGCATCATTTTATATTATATTTTCACTGAGTTGCCGCCGCTAAGTGAACGTGATGCATTTGTTGACTTTCGCAAGTTGCCAACATTCTTTGGCACTGTGCTCTTTGCTCTGGAGGCTGTGGGCGTGGTATGTTTAAGACTTGCCTAGCATAAAAAATCATTTAATTTAATTTCTATATTTTCTGTACAGATTTTAGCTATAGAAGAAAACATGGCTACGCCTCGCGCCTATGTGCAACCTTGTGGCATTATGAATTGGGGCATGAGTATTGTTTTAGGTTTATATGTGCTACTTGGCTTCTTTGGCTATTGGAAATATGGTGATGCAGCCAAAGGCAGCGTTACGCTAAACATACCACAATCTGAAGTGTAAGTATAAAGTAAATAAATTTGTTTATATATATATTACGTATACGTCATGTTTTGTATTTTGCAGTTTGGCACAAGTGGTAAAGATTTTCTTTGCCATTACAACATTTATATCTTATGCATTGCAAGGCTATGTCACAGCGCATATTCTCTGGAGCAAATATCTAATCAAAAGATTTAAGAATACAGCAAGACATACGCTCTATGAACTAATCTTTCGTGCAATTATTGTATTGCTGACATGTAAGTAAATTGAATTGATTAAGAATTAGTTATAAAAACTACAGTGAGGTAAAGTGTTGCACGGTTCGAGATATCGTAAAAATTACGTCATTTTATAGCAAATGAAATGTAGATAACTCTTCGTCACCTTCAGTCGTTCATTTGTCGGGGGTAACATATAAAAGATATTGACATTTTCCCTCACCTTATATATTTTTATAATTTTTTAGTTTAAAATTTCCTTTTTTTTTTTTTTAAATATTTTTAAATATTTTTTTTTAAATATTTTTTCTATATATTTTTTATTTATTTATATATATTTTATTGTATTATATATATTTTTATTTTTATATATCTTTTTTATAATTTTATTTTTATTTATTTATATAATTTTTAAATATTTTATACATTTTTTTTATATATTTTTTTATTTTTTTATTTTAAGTTTGCTGTGCAATTGCCATACCGGATCTATCGCTATTTCTTTCGCTTGTCGGTTCGTTCTGCCTTTCCATATTGGGTCTTATCTTTCCAGCATTGCTGCAGATCTGCGTACTATATCCTATCGGTTATGGACCATATCGCTATCGACTTGTGATTAATTTACTGCTGCTGATATTTGGTATATGTGGTGGCATTATTGGTACTTATGTTAGCATTGTTGATATTGTTGAGGCAATGTCACGTTAATGCTGCTTTACCTCGAGTACACAGTGAGAAAATTCTATTGAAAATTCAAAGCTGCCAAAATTAAACTCAACTGAATTAGAGACTTATATTTACACTATATTTTTTTCTATGCATTAAATTATAAAATTGAACTGAAATCGTTTTGTTTTTTTGGTTTTTTTTTTCTTACTGTGTATGTTGACAGTGTAAACATACGTTGCGTATACGTAATGTGGCATACCATGCAGTACTATATGCTGCAGCTTATGCAAATTATGTTGCGGCCTGTAGTTGTCATTTTGGCTGTTTGCTGCTGCTGCTGTTGCTGTTTGCTGCTGCTGCTGCTGCTGTTAGTATTGCCAATTATTGCACAGACAATAATTCGCTGGAGGTAGAGTGTGGAGATGCGAGGAAATTCAAAACTCAAGAGCTGCCAAGCTGCCAAGCTGCCAAAAAATTCTTTCAACTTTAATTAAAAGCTAAGCTGAGCATTGCGGTCGCTCGGTTAGTAAGAATTGGTTATATACAATGCTTGAAACATGCAGGCAGCATCACTGTCTCATTCACATTCTCATTTTCATTCTCACTCTCTCACACTATCTTTTGTCTCTTACACTTTTCTATGCGTTTGCCTATGAGTGGTAAAGGGTCGGTGAAGGGCTGGTCAGACATGGTCACGTGCTGCTGAAAATGCAACGAACTGTAATTAAATGCAACCGCAATTAACACAAAAGCGCCCGCAGGTCAGAATGCCAGAGACACCGCATGCCTCCTCACTCTATCTCTCAGGCTCTCTATCTCTACCTTTTTCCCTCTTCTCTCTCTCTCTCTCATTCTCTGGCATTTTATTTACAATGTTTTTGAGCACAGGTTGCTGTCGACTTTTCTACCTTCTCACATGCCTGCTGCTGTTCCCCTGCTTCACTCAACAGCTGCTGCTACGTTTTCAACTCTGCTGCTCGTGCGTTGTCTTCTGTAGAGCACTGTATGCCATTCATAAGAAGTTAGTCAGTCTCTAACTCATTTGCCAGCTACAGTAGATACACGAATACAAGCACTTGCCTTAGTTTCACTGGCAAGTGCATCATAGTTAGCGTGTACTGTGGCACTCTGTGTGTGTGTGTGGCAACGGCGTGTGTTGAATTGCCGTCCGCTTTGTAACGTTTAATTACTCTTTTGACGGAAATAACACAACATTCGCTTTAAAAATGGCAACAAAATAGAAATTGCACAATTGCAAACAGTTCTCAGCTTACAGCAGCAGTAGCAGTAGCAACAGCAACAGCAGCAGTAGCAGTAGCAGTAGCAATAACAGAACCCAAAGCTGTCTGCAATGCAACACTCAATGCTTCTCTTGCTTCTTTCCATGTTGTTGCTTTTGCATGAGCTTCTCTTTTTTCCTGTTGCGCTTAAATTTCCGCAACAACTGCTGACAATTTAAATAGATGGCGAATTAGACACAAAAAAACAAAATGTAGAGACTTGGGCCACAGTTTGATTGGCCAGTTGCAAGTTGTTAGCTGGTCTGAGTTACAACTTGCTATAGGAATCGTTTTCTTTGAGCTCTGTCAGGCAAATTAAATGACAAGTTTACTTGTTTGCCTGTTGAGTTCCACTTCACTTTTGTTGTTGTTGCTAGCTGCTGTTGCTGCTGTTGCCGCTGTTGCTGCTCCTGTTGTTTGTTTGTGTTTTTTTTTTTTTTTTTTATTTCTCTTATTGCCATTGCGTTGGCGTTGGCATTGCGAGTCATTTGCCGTTTGAGCATTTTAATTATATTTGTGCAGAGCAGCGCAAAGTTGGCCCTCAACTCTGGGAAATTTCTACTTTTATTTTTTTTTTTAGTGTTTCCGGGCAGTTGACTCAATGAGAGCTATACGCGCACAACTATAGAGGCTGAAATTGAATTACGTTACGCACAATGCTAGGTAAACACATGCTCACTGAATTTGATGATGAGTCTAAAAGGAAGCAACAAACAACAACAACAACAACAACATAAAAGAGAAAAAAAAAAGAGATTTCGCTTTTGAAACGCATTCGTCGGTGAGTTTTATATGCGTAAAAGTTAATTAGAAAATGGACAATGAATATATGTACATATATATATGTATATAAACTTGTACGCACAATAATTTCATTTTATTTTTGCCGCCAGCAACATTTTCATGCTCATTCTCATACTAGTTCTCATTATCATTATCATGCTTGTCTCACATCAACAAAATTTTTATAGTATTATTATTATATTCATAATTCTTGCTGCTATTCAATTTTCACTTTTGTTTGATCTAGCGCTGTATATATATATATATACATATATATATATAGGTTTTATATATTGCAGTTTTAGCAACTTTTATTAGTTGTTGCATACTTTGCGGCTGGTGTGGGGAAAAAGCTCTTGGCGCATATTAAATGCGCTGTTATAAATTATGCTGCATACTTTGAGGCTGGTAATTAAAATCGTTACACACTCTTAATGAAATAAATTAACATATTTTTCTTACTGATTTTCAAAATTTCATTTAATCAACACAAAATACAGCATTAAAATTTAGTTTTAGTTTTAGCTGCTTAAATGAAGCATAGAATTACCAATGCTAAACATTCTTCAAGTATTCATTGGGGAGTCATTTAAGCTGAACTGAGACTTAGCATAAGTAAGTCAAGCATTTGGTAGTCGGCTTAGCTCATGCTAGATGCCTCTAATCGTTTAGGCATTTTTGCCAACCTTTAGTGGCACATTTTGGCTTTTTAGAATGTTTTCGTTTTTGTATTTTTTTTATGCATATTTGCTTTTAGTTGTTTTGCTGCTCGTTGGTTGGCAACGTTGGTTTTACTTGTTCATTTTGTCATGCTTAATTTTGTTGCATACGCTTCGCACTCACACTCACACTCATACTCGCATTTTGTACTGGCAAAATGATTCATTTTTATTCATTTAACCAATTTTGTAGAGTGTAGCAAATGAGCAGAGTGTAGAGTGTAGAGCCTCTTGGCAATTTGTTTGCCTTGCTTATAGCAGCTGAACCCCAGCTATGTGAATCTGTCTCTATGTCTGTCTCATTGTCTGTCTGTGTGTCTATGTGTGTATGTGTAGGTGTCTGCCGCAACAAAATGATTTATTTTACGCAACGCTAAGCACACACACGTACCTAGATCAACAACAACAACAGTAAGAACAAAGGCAACAATTCGTAGAAAATCAGCAACAATGGCGACAAGCGTCGCATTGTTTTGTGGCAGTGGCAGCGGCTTTTTGGTTGTTGCTGCTTGCTCTGAGGTTTTCTGCTGTATTTATTTTTGCCAGCATTTTGTACAATTCTCTCAACTGCGAGCAGCAACCGACGCTTACTGCTGCTGCTGCCATCTAATGCCATCATCAGCATCAACAGCAGCAGCAGTAGTAGCAGCAGCAGCAGCAGCAGTCGGTAGAAATGCGAGGCGAGTGTTGGCTATGAATAAATAACGAACATACAACACACGGCAACATAACAAGGACAACAAGGACGAGTGCTGTGTGTTCTGTGCTGTGCTTTGTGTGTTGCATGTGATTTATGCTGAGCATATATGAAACTAAAATAGGCGCTGGGCTTCAACACATTGATTGTTGCTAATGTGAGACCCAAAAGCGCACACTGGCAAAAAAAAATAAAAGGGCTGCGCTTGCCGTCACTTTAACTTTAGCTAAACACATGTGAGTGGGCGTCTGTGTATGTGTGTGTGTGTGAGAGATAAAAAGGTCGACAGACCACGGTAAGTAGCGACAGACCGCAGCAGCAGCAGTAGCAACAGCAGCTGCCTTTTGGCTTCACATTTCGCTGCAGGTGCGTTAAACATTTATGAGCATCACTGTGTGAGAGAGCGAGAGAGGGAGCAAAAAAAAAGAAAAAAAGAAACGCAGATTTTTATTGAGGCAGTTCGAGTTCAGCGCACCGCAAAAATTGTTATAAACGTTCATGCATAATTCATTAAGTTAAACTGACCCCATTGCGTATACGCAATAATCATATGCCAAGCAAAAAAGGGCGCAGCAGTAGCAGCAAAAAAAAAAAATAAAATATATATATATATATATATATATTATATATATAAAAAGGTAAATAATCCTACTCCGTGGGCTATTTAAGCAATTGCTAACTCTAACTCATGCCATACTTCTATAACTAACTGTACCTGGCCACTAAAAATAACTGTAAAAACAGCAAAAAAGTTGATTAAATTTTTATACTGGTTTCATTTAAAATTAAATTTCTTATTTCAATTTTAGTCTATTTTCTATTTGAATTTTCGCATCTAATTAATAATTTTCTATGAAAATAAATGGAAAAAAACATTTTTTTTAATGATAAATTAAATGTAATTTAATATGAAATTTATTTCAATTTAAATGCAATTTTTTATTTTCACTTTCACTCTCACTCTCTCTCTCTCTCTCTCTATATATATATTTTTTTTTTTTTTCTAGCTAACAAATTGTTTGGGTTTTTGTATATTTAATGGGCATAGAGGGTTATAAGTCGACACACACACACACACACATACATAAATACACATGCAGAAGATTTTTCCTACCGTTGTGCATACAAAAAAAAAAAAAAAAAACACATGCATAGATATATGTACAAATATTAGCACGTTCTAGCATAAACTCTTCAATGGTTTCGTTTTTGGCATTTTTGCCTAATTGCGGCCAAAACGTTTAGCCAAAAATGGTTTTTGGATAATTGCCAAAGAGCTGTCGTTCTCTATGTCTTTTGTATGTCTGTCTGATGTATTTGTCTGCTGTATATGTGTGTGTGTGTCTCAGTGTGATAGTGTGTGGTAATAATATTATAGCAAAGAGCAAGCAAAAGTAAAATGCTTGAAATGTTCAAATGACAAGCAATGAAAGTTAACATCATCATGCTCAAATCGAAGCACAACTTCATCATTATCATCATCATCATCATCATCATTGTCAACATCAACGCTAGCGTCATCATTGCCATTGCCATCGCCATCGCCATGGAATGAAGACATTGACGAGCACACGATGAGCAACTGTCATGTCATGTTGCCAGTGGAAATGGCAAAAGGCAGCATTGTGAGTGGGAACGGTAAATGTGAGCTGTGAATGGGAATTGTGAATGGGAACTGTGAATGGGAACTGGGAACTGTTAGCTGAAGCTGTTTGCTGGGAATTGTTAGCTGGCAGCACTAGTAGCAGCAGCAGGAGTTAAAGCTGAAGCTGTAGTTGTGGTTGGCAGCACTTCGCATATCAACGCTGGCTAAGCACACACAGACAGACACACATACACACACATATATATATACATACAGAGAGACACGCTAGTGTCGAGCACTTTGCCTAAACCCATAATTTATGCCGCATGTTTGCCATAACTCAATGGCGCTGCGACTTTAACAGTGACTGCGATGGCGACATCGACATCAACATCGATGGCGATGGCGACGAATTTCATGCAGGGGATTTAGTCTTTGCTTCAGCTTTAGATAGTGCATGTAAATATGTCTGTGTCTTAGTATTTCTCTCTCTCTCTCTGCTTTCTCTCTCTCTCTTACTTACTCACTCTTCGTTTGCCTGTTTGTGATGAGCAGCAATCGATAAATACTTCATACAATGGCAACGCCTTCATCTTCATCTTCATCTTTGTCTTCTTCATCTTCGTTTTGAGCATTTTCTTTTTTTGTCTCTTTGTTGGCGATTTCAGCAAGCAATTGTTAAGATGAAACGCAAGATGAATGTGCTGCAATTGTGCGCGCATTGCTTGCCATTTGTTTTGCTACAAGTTTGCTACGCCGTCAACAGCTTTGCAACATCAGCATCAGCAACAGCAATGAGTTTTTGTGTTTTACTGATAGCGTAGCATACAATTTGACAATGTTGTCAGCAGCGTAGGCCAACATATGTCTATGCTTTCTATCTCTATCTCTCTCTCTCTCTTTATTCACACTATGGCACTCTATGACACACACTCACACTCTCTTTGACACAAAATTTTCTCTCCCTGTGTGTCTTTTCACTCTCTCTCTCTCTCTCACTCTCGCTTTATCAATTTTCCATCTCTTCCTCAGTCAATCTCTTCTCAGTTTTATTTGCTTCCTTATTCTCTCTCACTGTTTTCTTTCTCTTCCCCTCACACATATTTACTCTCTCTCTCTCTCTTTTCACACTCCCTCTCTCACTATTTTCCTCTTTTTACTCACTCTCTCATATACAATCTCTCATACACAGCCACAATAACTCTTTCTCTCACATACATTTATTTTCTTCTCTTTTTCTCTTCACTATTCTACTCCCTCACTCTCTATCTCTCTCTAACTCTCTGTTGTTTGTCTATAACTGTTGTCTTATCGCGGCACATTCATTAATAATTATGGTTATGGGATTTGAGTGCATTTTAATGGCCATTCAGTGTGTAGTTCAAATCGATATTCATTTGATATTTCACAAACACACACAGACAAACACACACACACACACACACACATGCACATTTTGCTTTTCACATTTGGCCTTCTGATTGCATTACCATAACATACTTTTGCATATGCTCTTTATGTGTTCTATGTGTGTTTATGGCAAAACCGCAGCCGCTAATTAGCCAATGACAAACACACACACACACACACACGCATGGCATATGTTATGCTTGTATGTGTGTTTGTACTAAATATTTTGTTACAATCTGTGGCAGCTGCGTAACATGGCCAAAAATGTCGTATGTTTAACCCCAAGTTAACCCGTTTCTATATTGTCTACACTACTGTCGCCCCATAAAAACCATAAGGCGAAAACCATAATTAAAGTACAGTCGACAAATCATGTTAATAAGGTTCGCAGCATTATAATGAATGTGCTGATCGAATGCAATGTGATAGATAATAGACAGCATCTAATTAACCCAAGCAACAAAATTTCGCTTGTGAAAATTACTCTATGATTGATGCGTCTACTAAGTACTAGATGCTGAAGGCATGGCATGGAGAGAGGGTCAGGCTAAGAGACAGATAAGGAGGGAGAAATAAAGGAAGGAAGCAATATAAAGAGACATAGAGTGAGAGAGAAGGAGTTGTGGTGAGTAGCAGATAAGGAGAGTGAGAGATAGTGAGAGAGAAACAGAGAGAAAATGTTAGAGGGATAGGGGCATAGAGAGAGATAGAGAGAGGAAAAGAAAGGAGAAGAGTGCAAGGGACAGAGCGAGACTATGAAAGGCGGAGTTTGAGAGTAAGAGGGGAGTGTGGGAGAGATGAAGAGTGATTGCCAAAATTCTCAAAATAATTATCGATAGCACATATATATGTAAGCGATAGTTTCGATAGTCGTTGATAACTTCAAGTTTATTTTTTTTTTTTTAATTGTTCCTTCAACAATTTAATATTGCAACAATTTAATAATTAAAATGAAGAAATATTTATACAATTTTTCAAGCTAATAATTCAATTGCAACTATTTACAATTTCGATCTCTCTCTTTCTCCCTGTCTCTTTCTGGCGCTCTTTCGCTCTCGCATTATATTGAAATAAATATAAATATATATAAACGGGCAAAAGCTACTTTAAATAATTTTAAAAGCGCAATTAACTATTTAGAGAGAGAGAGAGAGACAGAGACAGTGAGAGAGAAGCACATATACAAATAAATATATAAATAGGCAAATAAAGACAAAACAGACAGAGAGACATAGTGAGAGACAGAGGCAGAGAGACATAGAAATTACAAATTATAAGCCATATTTAATTACCAATGATTACCATAACTAACAGAGAGAAAGAGAGAGAGAGAGTGAGAGGGGGAGAGAGAGAGCGGCAGGTGCAGCTGTGTACGTGTGTGTGTATGTACATGTGCTCCAATTTTACGGATATTTTGCAACTGTAATTATTTTGGTTTTGTGCCAGAATAGCAAATGATGTGCCAAATGTAAGTACACAGAGACAGACAGGCAAACAGACAGACAAAGTGAAAGGATATACATAGGACATCACAACATAACGCCTATGCATATGCATATGCATGGCAAATAATGTAATACATATAATAATAATATTATTATTATTATTATTATTATTATAATTTTTATTTGCTTGCTCGCTTGCACTAATTGAATAATGCGGCAATTGTTTTTACATTTTGTGGCCATTTGCAGACAACAAATATTTGTGTAATTTCAATTTAATACAGACAGCGCAAACAGTCAGCAGTCGGCAGAGTGCAGAGTGCAAATTGCAAATTGCAAAGCCATGGGTCAAACCAATAACCAAAAATATCTCTAAATGTTTATTTAATAAGTATCTATATATCTCTCTCTCTGTCTTTCTCAGCCTCTCTCTCTCACTGACTCTTTCGCACACTTAAGCAAAGTAAATGAAGTGTATTTAAAATATGCGTAAAAACACAATTTCAATTTTAGTTTTGTTAGCTGTGAATATTTTCCTACACAGAGCGAGAGAGAGAGACCACATGATAAACTCAGAGAGTTTATTGCAGCAGGTCAGCTGGAATGTCCTGGCTAGTAAGGATAAACGGGGATCTAAGCATGAAAATGGCATTGTAACTCTTTACAAATAAGCAGCATTTCCTTTTGCCAAAAGCCTTGTGTTTGGCATAAAGCCAAAGATAAATGTTTACTTCTCTAGCAACCCCACGTAACCCTCCTTTTCAATCTTCTTGTATAATGCCAGCTAAAATATAAGTAAGAAGGTCAGCAAATGAAAAGACAATGAGAGCGAGAGCGAGAGGGAAAGGGGAAAGCAGAGAGAGAGAGAGAGAGAGAGTGTGACTGGCCACTAGACTGAATTTGTTGTGTTTTAGACCATAGACTGAAGAAAAGCGTAACAAATCTTCTGCCAGTTATTTCTGTTTCTGCTTTTAGTTTGTTGTTCTTTCTATTATTATTGCTGCTGTTCTTGTTGTTGTTATTGTTGTTGTTATTGTTGTTGTCTCTGTGGGCGAATTTATGGGCGCGCATGTCACTGCACACAAAAAGTTAAACAGTGCGCAACGGAAGTGCTACAACAACAACAAAAATAACAACAACGACAACGACAACAATCAGACATGCCGCCACACAGCCACGCCCACTGCCACCAAATTGTGATGGGCGCGGCGCGGCTATAGTAACTGCTAACTGTTAACTATATAGCGAGAAGTGTACAGGAAGCAAAGCCTTGCAAATGCAATTTTTAGACGCCTCAGTGACAAACTGCGAAATCAGAGCATCAAATTCCACTGCACACACACACACACACATACATATGCAGCATGCATAGCTGGCACATGCTGTTGCACACTCACATACGATCTCATTATCATGAATCACTAACTAAATATAGCAAATACGAATACATATGAGCTGGCAAGAGCAACAGCAGCAGCAGCTGCATTCAGACGACTTGTTTATGCTCTAGATTTCAATAGATTAATTATTAATTAATAATAATTTATTTTAATTTAATTAATTTCAAATAATTAATAATTAGATCAATTTATTATTAATTTTATATATAAATTAAGCGACGTAAAGAAAGTGCTGCACAAAAAATAAAAAATGTGTTTCCTTCAAAACCATTGCCTACTTTTCAGCTGCTTCAATTATTAAACAATGCAACGCTAGTCGCCTAGACTCTATTACACTGCACACTATAAGTATGTCAACTAGTTTTATCTGGCCTAGAGCAGCGGCAGCTAGCATTGCTTTGGCTAACAACATTAACTAGCAGAGCCTACGGGTCGTATGTGTAATGTGCGATGCGAGTGAGTTTGGATAGCGTGTTGTTGTATTTTTGAGTGTCACTGTGCTTGTGTTTGTGTGACTGCACTGTGTGTATGAGTGTCTATGTGTTTTATTGCTGGAGCCAACTTCCGTCGCTTGTTGACATATTTCCACTTCATTGGAAAGAACAGAGCACGCGGCAGCAGCAGCAGCAGTCAGAGCAGCAGTCAGAGCAGGCAAATGAAGATACAACTGCCGCGACAGCCGCGGGCGTCAACTCACTACCAACTCCGGTCTCTGGCTTTTGTCGTGTGTCTCTGAGGTTCATTCAGGTGTGCAGCAAGCAGGCAGAGAGTGCAAAAATAACAACAAAAACAACAAAAAAAAAAAATAGAAGACTACAAAAAAATGCAAAACAAAACAAAAATAACAAGTAGAGAAAAAGAGCGAGTGAGAAAGAGAGATAGAGAATCAAGTCTACGGAAGCTGGCGAATAGTTCGGGCAGGCAGCTAACGACAAATATTTGACACATGGCAGGAGGCGGTGTTAAAATATGCGAGACATGTGCCAGCATGGCACAAACAGAGGGCATATCCTGTGCCAAGGATTCGTGCGTGGCAAACTGCCTTAGCTGTTAGCTGCATTCAGTAGACATTTTCGCTCTCACTCACTCGCACACACACACACACAGACACATATACTTTCTGTCTGTTTCTTGTTTTTTTTTTTTGTTTTTTGTTTTGTTATGTTTTGCACATTTTAATTTGTGTCAAATTGTTGCTAAAATGCAAAACGCATTGTTTGCCAGCAGGCAGACCAAGGACGTAGTGCGAGAGGTGAAGACTGTGAGAAGGCAGGGAGATGCAGCAAAAATAGTTCCCAAAACCCCTTTTCGGTATTGTTGTCCTTATTCTTGTTCATCTACCAGTTGTTATTGTAATTGTTGCTGTAACTATAGTTGTCGCTGCTTGTTGTTATTGTTGTTGTTGTTCTTGCTGTCATTGTTGTTGTCACTGTTGCTACTGTTGTTGTTGTTGTTGTTGTTGTTTGCTGTTGCTGCTACTGTTGTTCTTTGCCTTGTTAACACAGTTTTGTGCTTTTGTTTTGCGGACTGTTTGTTGTTTTTATTGTGTGCAATAAGAATAACAGACGCCAGACGTGCAAACAGCACCAAGAGTTGCCATAAAAGCGTCTCTTACACTCTTCTGCTGCTACAACTACTGATTCTTTTACTCATTCTTCTGGATCTCATTCTTCTCTGTTCTTCTTGTTTTCTTCTCTTCTCTTGCGCTGCTTGCAGTTGCAACAATAAAATGTTGTTACAAATTCATTACCGAAGGCGTTAAATTTGACACAGTTTTGCATGCGAAGTGCAATGCAAGAAAAGACACACACAGTGGTAGAGAGAGAGAGAGAGAGGGAGAGAGAGAGCGAGAATGAGCATAAAGAGGGCAAAAAAAAAAAAAATGAAAGCGAAAAGGGAAACAGAGCACAACATGCAACAATGCTCGCTAGGGAAACAAGAGTTTAATATATGGTCGGCTAAAGGGACAAGAATTTCTCATTTCGTGGGTAGTTTTAAAAGTTATGCTCTGCAAGAGTAATAAATAAAGAACACTGATTCATCATTAAAATGTTTCATTTTCATTACATCAAAAGTTCAGCGGCAACTCTTTGACTTGCCATACATACAAACTTTTCATACGACTCTCTTTCTGCAGCTTAGTATCCACAAAAAAGAAAATCATTGCATAACATTAGGCGCAGCGTCGCCAGTCTCTGCTGGCATTGCTGCTGCTGCTGCTGCTGTTTCTGTTGCCATTTGGCCATTTCCGGCATTTGCTTTTCGCTCATTCTCTCTCTCTCTCTCACTCTCTCTCTCTCGCTCTCTCTTTCTCGCTGCCAATGCGCCGCTGTTTACGTAATCCATATAATTTTTGTTGCCCACTTTTATTTTTTTCTTTATTATTTCCATTTGCATTATTTACATTTTTTTATCGAATGATTTCCACGCGAGCATTTTCACACATTTCTTCTGTTATGGTTGGGGCAGGGGGCGTGTCTCATCTTGCTGCTGCTGTGTCTATTGGAAGGGCGTAAACAACGCAAAGGATTATTATCTTTTGACATTTTGCTAACGCCATTCGTTGCCACTTTGCATCTAAATCGAAATTACAAGCTCACGCATGCACGCACAAAGCTACAGACTCAAACCCCGCGCCAACAACCGAATACTCACACACAGAAAGACAGATACACACACACGAGAGAGAGAGAGAGAGAGAGAGACAGTCACAGTGAGAAGAAGACATATTTAAAGATCTATGTAGTCATAAAACATGAACAAGGCATCAATTTCCGTTTCCCTTTGCCATTTGCTGCTTTCGCGCTTCGATTATAATCGCAGCACTGTTCCTGTTGTAGTCGCTGCTTATTGTTGTTGTTGTTGTTGTTCATTGGTCTCATTGTTGTTATTGCTGCTCTCAATTGTTGCTGTTGTTGTTAACCTTAGGGTTTAATTTGTTGCGACTTCCGTTTGAGTTTAGGCAACATGCAAAATTACTTAAATTGTGATTTCCGTGTAATTTTCTTGGCCATTCTCTCTCACTCACTCACTCTCTCTCTCTCAGTGCGCTTATTACTTTCTTGTTGTCTCACTCTTTCAATCTCAATCTTCATCAATTGCTTAATTCCCATGGCGCTTGTCTGCTTCAATTGCTTTGGCAGCCTTGATCATTAAAACTCAGCTGAACATTTCTTATAATTTTTATACTCGGTGCCCTTTGGGAACCAAGAGTATATTGGGTTAGTGACAAGAGCAAATGTATGTAACACCCATAAGGAGGCGTGGCCGACCCATAAAGTATATATATTCTAACTCAGGATCAACAGCCGAGTCGATTGGAGCATGTCCGTCTGTCCGTCTGTCCGTCTGTCCGTCTGTCCGTCTGTACGTCCGTATGAACACACAGATCTCGGAGACTATAAGAGATAGAGACTTCATTTTTTTTGCATAGTGTTTGTAGTGTTTGCAGGCAGATCAAGTTTATTTTGGATTTTTGCCACGCCCCCCTCCGCCTCCACAAATCGATGAAAACCATTTTGAACACACCACTTCACCCACACCCAGTCAAGCTACAGCACTGAATTTTAGTACAAAGTTAGAATATGTTTATCTGGACGTTGTGTACAAATTTGGTACAGATCGGATAATAAACATGGAAGTTATACACATTTGAAATTTCAAAAGTTGAGAGGCGTACGCTTGCTTGCTGTTCTCACCCCAAACGACGGCAACATTTTTTCACACTTGTGAAGAGCGTGGCTCAGTGGTTAGAGGGTTGAACTCGCGTGCATGAGGTCCGCGGTTCGATTCCCGAGACGATTTTTTTTTTAAATTTTTTTTTTTATATTAACTTAAAATTGGCGAGTGCGCAGCACGAGCAAAATAAATATATAATATAACTTTGGGCACCGAGTATTATATAGTCGAGCACACTCGACTATAACTTTCTTACTTGTTTTTTCTGCACTTGTTTTCATTTATTGTTTCAATTGTTTCGATTCGCAGTCGCAATCGCAATCAAAATTCGCTATTCGCAATTTTTTGTTGTTTTCTTTTTCAAATCTAGCTTTCATTTTTTTTTTTTGTTTTGGTTTTCTCGCTTCGCAAATTCTCAATCGCATATTCAAAGGCGACTTTTGTTTGTTCAGCTGTGAAAATTACTTGCGGGCAAAAGTCAAAAAATTTAAAATTAAGAGTGCAAAAAAACCGAAAAGGAAGCTTTTGCTTTTTTTTTTTTGCTATTGTCAATGACTGACTAAGCAGATACCCTAGAAATTTTTATACTTTCTTTGGAAAACGTTAACAAAAATCTTCTGAGATTTTAGTTTGTTCTGTGATGCTGCCCAGCATATACCCTGTAAAGCAAGTCTTCGCTAACAATCTGATAAATCTCTCAAACAATTTTTCTTCATATCTTGGTTTACCTTTTGTATACTTGCCTTTTATGCAGCACAATTTCTTTTCATTGCAAAGTTTTGTCTGCTTTTCTTTTTTTTATTTTTTTTTTTTGGTAACTCTTTCAATGAGTATACAACGCATATGTATTCTTTATATCAATGTATGTATGCATGCGTGCTTGTGTGTGTGTATGTGTGTTTTTGTGAATTCTATTCCACATTTAACCTTTGGCAGCCATTAGAAACGTCGAATGGTTGCGTCGGCGGCGGCGGATGATTGCAACCAGCTGCAATGGACAATATCGATTGACCCCGTTTTACGTATCGTCGATTGCAATTCGTTTCAGTTTCATGCACTTAACACCCAACACTCACAATACTCACAACTCTCTTGCTGCGCACTACTCAATGCTTACTGCTGCTGCCGTCTGCCCAAAAAAGTCAGTCAGCGAGCTGCGAAGGGGAATGGCAAAAGAAAAACATAATTTACTTCCGCTTGAGCGCATTGACTTTTCGAATTCATTTAATGCCGAAGGAGAGACTATGGCAAGTAGCAAGTGGCAAGTAGCAAGTAGCAAAATAGCAAATGGCAAACTGTAACGCGAGTACTTACCTCACCAAGTGCAATGGTCAATGTCTGACCATGCCTGACCAAGTCTGACCAAGTCTGACCATGCTGACCATGCTTAAATGCGGCTCATTTATCAATTGCTACTTAGCATTGTACATTTTCAACTATCCACCAGTTGCTGTAACTCAACTGCCAGCAGCAGCAGCAGCAGCAGCAGCAGCAGCAGTGTGTAAATGAGCGGGAAGGCAAAAGCGAACTTTGAAATAAGGTCAACTGCGTTCTTTTTCCATTGCTATTTCTTCATCTGCTGCCACTGCTAGTGCTGCTGCTGCTGCTGCTGCTACTGCTTCTTTTGCCGTTTCCGATTTCCGTAGCTGCACTTCAAAAATTGACTTTTACAAGAAAACAATTGCAGTCCTTGATAAGTGGTCGAAAGTGTGTGTGAAAGGGATAGAAAGTGCAAGAGAGACAGAGAGAGAGAGAGAGAGAGAGAAAAAAGCACGTTCGTCAGCTACGTTAACGTACCATGTGCAATGTCTTTACGTCAGCGACGTCAACTCGTTGCGTCGTCAGCGTCACCGTCAGCGCCTTTTGCACTTGTCGCAGCAAAACAATTGACGATATATATATATTTTTTTTTCACATAGTTATAAGCGAAGATTGTATTCTCTGATTTCTAAAGTTCAATTTCCGTACAGGATAAAAAAAAACATAAATTTATAATAAATATAAAGAAAGTATAAAAAAATTCTTCAAGTAAGTTTTTGAAATACTTTTTGCTATTATATTAAGTTCTTCAAGCGTTCAGTTTTGCTTTTGCAATAACTCAAAAGAACTTAACAGTAAGAGTATACAGTGCTCTTAGTATCTCTTAGCTCCTCTCTCTCTCTCTCTCTCTCTCTCTCTCTTGCTATGTTTTGCTTTTGTTGCATTTACAGCAATGTCATAAGAAACTTAAGTTGATAATACTTACCTGCTAGACTTGTGGCTATTAAACAAATTGCATGGGTCAAAGTAGCAGCTGTGCCACGTACAGCAATAGCAGCAGCATGTACAGCATGTTGAGCAGCAGGTTAAGTACTTAGCAGACATATGGTCAAACAAGGCCAATTTCAATTTCAAAGTGCAGCGCAATTCAGTTACAGTTACAATACTAAAAATTGCTTGTTATTTGCATTTTCAATGTGCATTTTATAGCGAACATATGTATGTCCTTAGTTTCAACCACATTCATCACTATCCATAGAGCTCAATTTGTATCTCAAACTGTATCTCAAACTATATCTCAATTTGTATCATCGTTACGTTTTTCCCTCTTCGCCTTTTGCTCAGTTTAATGACTTAGTTATTATGCTCCATTGCGAATGTAAGTGGATTGAATTCGCAACGATTTTTGCGGTTTGCTAGTTCCTACAATTTTTTTTTTTTTTTTATTTTTTTGGGCAAGTGTAAGGAAGACAGAGATAGAAATTGCTGTCTCAGCTCTTGTGCAATTTTCTTTTTATTTTCACTTTGTTTTTTTTTTTTTTTTTATTTTCTTTTTTGGCCATTTGTTTTATGATTGCTTTGCGTTATGAGCAAGTTTATGTTGACCCAAGTCGAAAAGCAAGCAAAGCAATTTCTCAATTTTTTTTTTTTTTTTTTGGTCCTCTCTGTCGTTTAGGTTTACGTTTACGTTTACATTTACGTTTGTTTTGTTTTCTATTTTTACCTGTAAATGTTGCTTGTTTCTTCTATATAACTATGCTATATATCTTACAAACTACAAATATTGTCATATATAACTTAATTATGGGCCTGGCATAAGCAATTGCATTTCACATTTTACATTTTATATTTTACATTTTTCATAAATTTCTAATTGAGCCATTGAGCTGTCTACGCATTTTCCTGCAACAAGCAACAAGAAGCAGCAGCAACAGCAACAACAGCAGCAGCTGCAAATGTAAATTTCAATTGGCAATTTGTTATTGAAATATATTTTGCTGAAGCTAATGAATTGTACAATGTGTACAGCAAATAGTTCTACATGCTATACATACATACATACATATATCTAAATATATATATTATATGCACAGATCTGGCAATAGCTTTCAATATTTAATGCCAATTTATGTTGCATTGTCTTACAAAATAGGCAAAGCGAAGCAAAGCAATGCAAGTTAGAGCGAAGGCAAAGGCAAGTGTCCTCACTGTTTGCTTGTTTCTACCTTACTCTTCTCTCTCTCTCTCTCTCTCTCTCTGTCTGTCTGTCTGTCTGTCTTCCCACTATATGGATATGTTGCATCAATTAAAGGTAATTCATTCATGTGAATATTGCATGACATTACCAGAACGAAGGAGTTGCTGCCGCTTCTGTTTGCAGCTGCTGGAGATCAACAACAGAAGCTTCTACATGTGATAACTTTCAGTTAGTAATATCATATGCAAATGCGCCTTAGGAGCACACAGCGAGAAAGCAAAGGAATCATGCAAAAATTGATTACAGCAAGTCGCAATTTTGATACCCTGAAAAATTAATAAATCAAATAAAAATAAACAAAAATAAATAAAAATAAATATAAATAAATATAAATAAATATAAATAAATATAAATAAATATAAATAAATATAAATAAATATAAATAAATATAAATAAATATAAATAAATATAAATAAATATAAATAAATATAAATAAATATAAATAAATATAAATAAATATAAATAAATATAAATAAATATAAATAAATATAAATAAATATAAATAAATATAAATAAATATAAATAAATATAAATAAATATAAATAAATATAAATAAATATAAATAAATATAAATAAATATAAATAAATATAAATAAATATAAATAAATATAAATAAATATAAATAAATATAAATAAATATAAATAAATATAAATAAATATAAATAAATATCAAAATATCAGATTCCACTCAACTCTACTCAAAATTCTTCAAGTGTATGTCAACAATGCCCTAGTGCATTTCAATGGCCATTAGCTGTAGCTGATTTGAATCTCCTCCTTCTCATCCTCCCTCTCTCTCTCTCTGTAGAACATTGTTAACAGTGCATGTAAATGCAGTTGTAAGCATTTCGCACCTGCCTTGTTACCTGCTCATGATAATTTGACCAAAATAGTCAACGTTATTTCTTAAGCTCAATCTCTAGCCGAAGATAATTGTATGAAATGTCTAAAACAATCGATAGTCTGTAGCTGCTGCTGTTGTATCCGACAATTGTCTAATTGTTCTACTACGTATGAGTAATTTGATTTAGTTATTTGTATTAAATTTATTATGCATAGCAATTGTATTGCACATATCTAAATATAGAAATGAAAATACTGTTAAAGTATTTATCTTTATGCTATTTTATATTTGCTTTCCTTTGTATTGAAAGCTTAGAATTTTCTCGCTCTCTTTTATACAGCAAAGTTCTTAAGAGTTTTGCTTTGTGCTATTATGATACTTCAGTTTATATATATAAGTATTTGTATAATATTTATATATATATATATATATATGTATATAGACCATAACAGCTGTCGCTTCAGTTTGTTGTTTGAGAAACGTTTGAGGCCAAGTCATATTACCTCTCACTGACAATTGCTAATAAAATCAAAAGTTTTCTTCTTTTTTTTTTTTTTTTATTCAACGCCCTTAACGTTGTGTCTAGCTTAAGACTTCGTTCCGCCTACATTCGATAAGCAAAGAAAACTTTTTGGTGACCCAGCTGCGACGACTCTCACACAAACATTCAGTCGTCTATATGTATTTGACTTTGCAACTTGGCGAATAAATAAAACTCTGAGCGCTTGAAATATATATATACATTTATATATATATATATATACTCTGTTGAAAAGTTTTTGTTGGCTACCCGTACGCTTCACCTGGCGGCTGGCTAAGGCGATGCCAATAGAAGTGAAAATTTTTGCAAAATATTTGCATGCTAAACTTTACTCATAATTCCACAAAGAGGCAGCAAGCAGAGGGATGCCTTCTTCTCTTCTCACACTTACCAATCTTTATATATATATATATATATATAATTCTCTTTCCTCTCTATTGCCGTCTACTACTTCCTTTGTCATTTACACTGTTAAGTTGTAGAACTGGCAGCCACTTTACCATTTCTATTTGTGCTTTGCTCTCATGCCTCGTGTTTTGTTCAACTTTTTGTTGCGCCTGCGGCGTCGGCTTCGCTTTCATCATCATTGCCTACCCCTATGCCCTGCCCTACTCTCCCTTCCCACTATGTTGCTGCCTATTGATTTTTGGCACTACACTAGATGCAGGAGCACTTTTTTTTTTTGACACGTATTCGACGATATTCAGATAGAGCGGGAGAGTGTGAGCATTCAAATGGCAACAAAACTATGCGAGCAAATACAAATTTCAATGTTTGTAATAGTCAAAAAAAATTGTTGCTTGAAGTTTGTATACTCTGTACATTTTTGAAAAATATTTTTTATATATTTTTTTTAAAAGAAATTGTTATAGGTAAATTTTGACAAATATGCCAGTTAAATTTTTAATTTCAAATATTTAATTATGATGTAAAAAATATTTTTAAATTTTTTTGTGTTCTTTAAATTTTTTTTTTTATTTTTTTAATATTATTTTAATAAAATATTCACAAAGATTTTTTTTTTTAAATTTTAAATATTTTTATTTTCCATTTTCAATTATTATTTCAATTTATTTTCAGTTTATATTTAATCTAACGTCATGTATAGCCCATTTGTTACTGTTATCTAGGGACTTTCAGTGTATGTAGTGTGCTTTTAGTCGTCGTTGGAGTGTAAAAAATGATTTTTTAAACATACAGCTCTCGCGTTTTGGCTAACATGAAAGCTGGCATTTGCTGGCAATAAATGTTTGCGGTTTCGATGTTCGAATGGGCACCAAAAAATACAAAAATGAAGCAAAATATAAGCCATTGCCATGCCACACTTTTGGGCATTTACACTCCAACACACACACACATACATATACACAAACAAAGATATGCATGCCTGTGAAAAACCGTTTGACCACAAGAGCCGTAATTTTTCGGTTACTTTCTAAAAGCACTTGGGAACAGGTTTTTTTTTTTTTTTTGGGAATGGAAAATGGTAAATGGGAAATGTGAAATGCTAAAGGTAAAATGGATAAGTGTGGATAAAAGGCAAGAGGCTGCCAACATCAAGGGGGAGGCAGGCATAAAAAGAGTGTACAAGTTGAGTGTTGTCCATGTTTAGAGTATAGAACAGCAATTCAAAATGCCCAACACTTATTGCATCTTAGTTTTTCACTTCTCTCTCATTCTCTCTCTCTCTCTCTTTGGCTGTAACAGAATTGTGCATGCTGTTGTGACCTTGTGACCACAGTAGAGCCAGTTGCCAATGTGTGTCCTTGTGTTTCTCTGTGTGTGTTTGAGGTAAAGGAGTCAAGCGAAAGTCAGTTGAGTGTCGAGTGAGTCAGTTGTGCTCTAAGCGAAAACTTGTTAGTTGGCATTTTCGAAAATGCATTCAAATGTATGAAACTTTGCTGCTATTGCTCCCCATGGTTCCCCATGGCTTCCTATGGCTTCTCATGGTTATAGCTTGGGTTTGCCGCAGTGCCAAGTTTAGGCTTTAGTCAAGCACCTTTTGTGGGCGTGTCTGTAAGCTAAAGTAAACGAAGCGTGCGCCTCTTTCATGCATATTTTTTTGGCACGCACTTCGCACTGAAGAGTTGCCGCTTGAGCTGAAGGGCGCTTGTAGGCGTGGCAGCTGCACGGTTTCTATTACTCTTTGTGGTCAGGTAAAATCGTTTGTGCTTTTGTTTTGCATTTGTTTTGTATTTTTTTTTTACATTTTTTAGCCACGTTTGCGTTTGACATGCATTGACTATGCATAACTGAAACTCTCAAAAAAAAAAAAAAAGTTGAAAACTAGAAACAGGCGTCGCACTGGCGGCGTCTCACTTGCAAAATCCGTGTGCCAATCTACATGATCTTTTTCTTGGAATGCTGCCAAAGTGGGCGCAACTCTCTCTCGATTCCCTTGCCTCCTCCCCCACTAGTTCCACTAGAGTGTAACACTAAACAAAGTGAATCTTGTAATCTGTGGCGGATGACGACAGCAGCAAGACAAAGTCGCATGTCATTGAAAATGAAATGAAATGAATATTAACTAGTGCAAAAAATGAAGAGCAGAAAGATAAAGTAAAGAAAAACGCGAAATGAAATCATTGTCGAAAAATACTAGATAAAATATTATATATATATATATATATATACATTTCCCGTGGTGATGTTAAATTTCTTTTGCCAAAAAAAAAAGATGCTAAGCTCTAACTTAAAGAGAGATTATCCTGTAGAAATATTACAGATTCGCTTTACGTTGCTTCTGACATGTTTAAACATTGAGTTCAATACATTATTTCAGCTCATAAAATTTCAAATTCTGACATTTATTCCATTTAGCCAATACGAATTGTAAGTGCGGGTGTACATGACTATGAAATACTCGGTAGAATATTTGAATTTTAATTTTAACTGCAGCTAATGTTGTGTCTTATGTTATCTTAAATTATGTCTGTCTCTTAGTTGTATTTCTATAAATCTATCATACCTTATTTTGACTATGAATGCCGGGTATAACTATAAATCTTAACAGTATTCAATGTTTTACTATTTGTACTGCCTCTTTTCTATAAACCTATCATACCCCATTTGGATAACAAGTGCCGGGTATAACTATAAATCTCAACAGTATTCAATGTTTTACTATTTGTACTGCCTCTTTTCTATAGACATATTATATCCCATTTGGATAACAAGTGCCGGGTATAACTATAAATCTCAACAATATTCAATGTTTTACTGTTTGTACTGTCTCTTTTCTATAGACATATTATACCCCATTTGGATAACAAGTGCCGGGTATAACTACAAATCTCAACAGTTTTCTATCCTTACTACTTGTTCACCCTTTTTTTTTTATAGATACGTTCTTTGGCTACTTTTTGTTTGCCTAGTTGAGTGTTTGAACTGCTGACAATGCTCAGGCGAAACCAGTTTTATCTAACACAAGTGACTCTATGTGGCGCTATACATGTATCTGTGTGTGTGTAAGCGTTTTTTTGTGCGTTTATTGCGGGGTTGGTTAAACTCACATTTTGAATTCATGCGAAAAGTTGCCATGTTTTTGTTCATAGTATAAAAGCATTTACTTTTATTTTATTTTTTTGTTTTGTATTTTTTATAGAGTGCGTGCATGACACTGAATGTGAGTGTTTTGGGTGTGAGTGTGAATGGAAATGTAAGTGTTTAGGTGTGAGTGTGTTAGAGTGTTAGAGTGCGAGTGCAAATGAGAAAAGAAAAAAAAAAGTCACATAATCATAATCATTAAATTGATTTAACTAATCAAACTGGCATAAACATGAGACGAGATTAAAGCCAAGTTGTTAGACAAAAAAAAAACAACAAAAAAAAATTAACACATATTCAAAGGGAATTGCCAGCGTAATGGAATGAGTTGAAGATGATTGTACTGAAAGTTGGGAGTTGAGATACATACATATACAATAAATGGATGTGAGTACAAATCAGAGCTCGATTCATAAAAATTGCTGGCAATGCAAAGGCAAACATTGTTGAAGCGTGTCAAAGGCAAAAGCTGGCAAAACTTTTTGCCAAATTGCCAAATTGAATGTCAACACGCGTAAAAATAGCAGACAAGTTCGAATGAGACAGCTATAGATACAAAAAGTGACAGAGTGAGTGAGAAGAGAGAGATAAAGAGATAGAGAGAAAGAGCAAAAGACTAGGACTAGAAGTTGTCATGATAGACGCGCACACGCATGTCGAATGTCCTTTGAATTTGTTTGTGACTATTGACACGCTCGAAGGTTGCGTTGCTACAATCAAATACAAATTACGCATACGCCGCGTGTGCGCACGTGCCGCACTCAGAACTGCAAATACAGCGAGCTAAACATTCTGCATTTATTATTTGCTATTGCTATGTTTCTTGTTGCTGTTGTTGTTGCTGTTATTATTATTATTATTATTATTTCTTATTCTGTCAAGTGAAATTTAAATGTTGTAACTAGCGTTGTGGTTAGTTTCATACTCATTTATCATATGTTGTAGGCCTGCTTTGCTACTTAGCATACTCAACATATACACACACACACATATATACAGTCACATACACTCACTCTTGCACATGTATATAGAGAAACGTCACTTGGGTCCAGCCTGTCAAGTTACTTGGCTTTTGGAGAGTTAGTTCAGTGCTTTTGGGGATCTTGTCCTGTGATTGATTGAAGCATCTTGTCAGCCAACTGACTTTACTTTACTTTTTGCGACCAGCTGAAGCTAGACAAACTTTCACAAGCAAATTAAAGACTGTTTTTTTTTTTTGTTTTTTGGCTTGGCAAAACCTCAAAACAGTCGCTGTGACAGTGGCTATGGAAATTGCCTACACTTAAGGAAATTTAGCTATTGAAAAATATTTTGAATAATTGGAATTCAAACTGAAAGTTTTTAATTTAATTATCGTAAAATGTTTATTTAATTTCTTTTGAATTTTCTGTTTTATTCAACTTCTCATTCTAATCAAATTGTAATTGATTTCTTTTGCAATTCTCTTAGAGAATCTTTTACAGTTCTGTGTGTGTGTGTGTTTGTGTGTGTGCAGCGAACAGTGAGCTTAACTTGCACTATTTGCTATTTGCACTTCAAGGTCTTTGCTTACATTTAATGATTGAGTTGAGCTTTCACTTTTGTTGATAGTTTTTTACGAGCGTCATGATTCCCACAGCTGTGAATTGTATCGTTTTGTATCCTTTCAATAGCGATAGCTGTTGTAGCGACATCGCCAACGACAACGACTTCAACTTGGTCGTCGAGTTTGCCTGCGAGTTGAAGGACATTGTGGCAAATGTTATACGATATACGATAAATGTCTTTTATTGCAGTTTTTAAACGCTTTGCTGATTTTGCTTACGAAACATCAAATGCTATGCAATGCTGAGAAGTATCTCTCGGTTTCTCTTGCTTCTCTGCCTCTCTCTCTCTCTACTTTTCTTTCTCTTTCTCTCTGTCTGTCTATTGCACTTTGTCGATGTGTGTGGGAAAGTTTGACAGGTCTCACAGGTGAATTAACTTTTCCGCTCGACTCGCTGCAGCCTGCTGTTAGCTGCTGTTGCAACTTGCTGCAGGCAGCAAACTTTGAAGCAAGTCAAAATGCATTTTGCGCAAAACTTTTACAGTTCTATGCATTGACAACCACAGTGAAAAGCGTGGCAAAATAGGCGTGGCAAACAGCAGGCGGCATACAGTATGCGGTGGCAGCTGCCAGCTTGCCTTACACTCGACTTGCTGCCGAGGCCAACTTAACTTATGACAACGAGTCGACCAAGAGACAGGCCTCAACAGACAGACTGTAGATAGGCGTGAAGCGTATTTAAATTTGTCTTTAATGCGTTTCATTTATTTGCTTTTACTTAGTTGCCTATTTAATGTCTGTTGTTGTTGTTGTTGTTCGTGTTGTCGCCATTGAAATAAGCTGTACAAAAGCGACAACCGGAAGTGACCATCGAACCGAGACACTGTCCAGCTAACAAATTCCCTGGCTTCTTGCTTAGCTTCCTTTTTAGCTGCTGCCGCTGCTGCGGCTGCTGCTGCTGCTGCTCGACATTTGCTTTGTTTATTTTCACTTAAGTGTTGACTGCTTTTTCTTTTGCTGTTGCTGCTGGCTTTGGCTGCTGTTCGGCAAATAAAACCATAAAAGAGCATAAAAAATGTTTCAATTGTCGCAGCTGTACACTGTAAGAAATCACTATGTATGTGTGTGCAAGGCAATGAAAATATTTACAGTGGTCGCCAACAGAGACCTCGAGACAGACTGACAGACGAACAGACAGACTTGCGGACAGGCGGACGTAGATGACAGCAAGTCGTGGCATGTTCAACTCGACTGCAGCTGCTGGCAATAAAAAATAAAACAAAAAAGTGAAAACACAAATCGAAACAGAAACTGAATCAGTAGCAACAACAATCACAGCAATAACAACAACAATAACAACAGCAGCAACAGCAAGAAGATAAACAATCACAGCAACAAGATAAACAACAAATATAAAATTCACAAGCAGCTTCCATAAAAAATTAAATCAGTTTGCACAAAATACTCGCACATATTTTCTCACAACTTTCTTTCTGCCTGCCTTTACTTTACCCCACTATCAACTACTTTCCCCTGTATTCCTATATTTCTCTCATCTCTCTCTCTCTCTACACATTGTTGTTTTCAATGAAACGCACGCGCGCCATTTTGTTTGAGTGATTTTGTCTTGCAGAACGCGTAATTGCAGCGAAAGTTGAAACTCAGCTGAGCGAAAGAAAATGGAAAAAGTGGAAACTGCTGCTGCTGCTGTTGCTGCTGTTGCTGCTGCTGCCCACAGTGCACGGAGATAGGACTAGACTCTGCCGCGCTTCTACTTAGTTGCTCGCGCTTGGCCTCAACAGGAGCGGTTCATAAAATTGCATAAAATAAATTAAATAATTGAAATTAAACAATAAAATTTTTTTTTTTTTAAATTAAATAAAATTTAAATTTTGGATAATTTAAAATAAAATATAAATTATTAAATTATAAATTAAAAATAAAATAAAAAAATATATAAAAATATGTGTAATGAAATTTTATTATTAAAAATATTGAAAAATAAAATAAAATGAAATCTAAATGAAAAAAAAAATTTTTTGGGAAATTTTAAAAAATAATAAAAAAAATTTTTTTTTTTAATAAATTATTTTAAGCAAAAATTTAACTTTAAATAAAAAAAAAATGAAAAAAATTTTCAACACAATTTTTTTTTTTAAATTTTAAAATTACTTATTAATTTTTTATTTGTTTTAGTATTTATTTATAATTAATTATTATTTTTTTTTAGCATTTTTTTCATAATTTTAATGCATTTTAATACAAATACTAAAATGGAAAAGTAAATTTTCTCCAATTATCAATTATCAGCGCCCAAATTGTCTGTATTACTATTCTATCCCAGAATTATCAGTGGCGATTTATATTTCATTTTTTTTTTGTGCTTTTTTTCTTTTACTTTTTTTTTTTTATTTTCTCGCGCTCCGTTTGAAAGTTGTGCAAACTGTTTTGCCTTTTGCGTGCCGCAGAAAAGTTTCAAGCAGCATCATTTGTCAGTGGATAAATAGTTTTCCAGTAAGTAGCTAAAGTTATGCTTTTTGATTATGTAGCCATAGTTGAGAGCCATAGCCATAGCCATAGCCATGGCTGATAATTTCTCATGGCAATCCAGACTGTCAGAACTTTAAATGTTCTGTCCAGTCAGGCATAACAGGGTGTGAGTGTGTGTGTGTTGAGAGATAGAAAGAGCGTATATGATGAAGGAAATGTAGTAATAGTTATAAGCAGCTGGAGAACATACACATACATACATACATAGATATCTCGTACATATCGTATATCTTGTATCTTGTATCTCGTGTTCGGTAAGTAAACGCCATAAATTCAAATTGTGAGCTGCTTAGTTGGTTCAATTTGAACGCAGGTCTTAATGTGTGTAAGCCGCAAACATAATAAATAAGCTTAAGTTTGGTCAATTTGACAAAATTGTTTGAGCTTAGCAAAGTGCGTTTTGTGCGGTTCGCTCAAATAAATCAGCTGCCATTTAAGCTGCCAACATTTTTGCCATAACCGAATTTATTACACACTCGCCGATTACATAACTAAAGTAAAGTAAACGAAGCTAGTCGTACATAGACACTTCACAAGCGAATGAGCGAGCAAGCAAGAGAAAGAGAGAGAGAGAGAGAGAGAGAATGAAAAAGTAAATGATGAAGTTAAGGGATAGAGACGCATTTCTTCTTCCCATTGTGCAAATATTGATGAGCTGAGATTTTTTTTTTTTTTTTTTTGGTTTGCTTAGGGCTCCGGTTGCCGTCCACTAATCAAATTTAACATAAATGATTGAATAGAATTTTAAGCATAAAATCTGAAGCAAAAGTAAAGCAACGAACATAAAAGAAAAAAAAAAATAGAAATAAAATTATATATATATATATATATTGTCATTGATTGAACGTTGCTTGCTGCTTGTCTATGCTGCGTATACGCAACGTGTGCCAGAAAACTTTGTCGCCTGATTGATGGCAACACGCAAAGTTCGTTCGCCTCTTAAAGCGCGGCTTTTAGCAAATACTATACTATAGATTATTTCGTATGTAATATATGTTCATACATACATATATATATATATATACATATATATATATATATATATATGTACTTGTACAATGAAGTGTAAGGTAAAACTCTCAACTTTTGTCAGCATTTGCCATGCATTTCGAAACCACTTGACAATAAAAACGTACAATTCCAACAAAAACTGACGAAGTGTCCTGCGTCCTGTGTGCTGTATGCTGCTCTGTAAAAATTGTAACCAAAGTGAAGTACAGCGCTAGCTCCCCGTTGGCATTGTCAGCGTGGCATTGGCGTGGGATTTAACAGTGTCAACGGTGCAAAGGTAATAAAAGCAGCGCATAGCAGCCCGAAATGAAATATTAAATGCATTCTCGAATACTCTCTCAAATGCATTGTCCAACATTACATCCCCTCTTTGCTCTCCACCATCATCAAATTCCGCATCTCATGCCAACATTGAATTCTTGCAGTTTTGTTAGATGCAGTACAGTTGCATTGGGTCGCAACGAAAGTGTTTTGCTGCTCACAGTGTTTGTGTTTGTATTTGTATTTGTATTTCTGCTGCTGTTTCAGTTGTCAATTGAATGTGTAAAGTGAAGCAAAATTTTTACATTTATCAACTCGATAAGGCTGAAACGAGGTTTAATGGTCTATAAGGAATTATAGCAAAAGCTTACAAGGGCAATAACAATTGTTATAAACTTGACTTGAGCACTTAAGACATGGCTATATTCGCTGGCCGCTGGACGAGAAGCAAAGGTCATCTGTCAGTCAATATAAAATGCAGGGTATTCTACAGTCGAATGCGCTAATAACTAAATCTCATGATTTGTATTTTCTTTCTTTTTGCAGTTCATGCTAAATCTAATTCATTTTATTGTCACAGCAGATTTTGTACTTCAGATCAAATCTAGATTGATTTCAAAAAGAAAATTTAATTAAAAATCGCTTTTATGATTTTTATCCAATTCATTTTTTTTTCTTTATTTTTTTTTTATATTTTTTGTGTAAGATAATATTTAAGCTTAATGTCAAAGAAACATTTTTATTTTTATTTTTATTTGTATTTTTTATTTTATTTTATTTTTTTTTATTTTTTTTTTGCACGCTTACGTTTATCTTTGCGCTTGAATTAAGCAAAATGTCTGTGGCTATTTTTGAATGCTATTCATATTCATATTTAAGCATCATAAAATATTTCCCATTTTATTTAAATAAAATGGCACATAAAAAAATAAAAAAAAAAAAAATACCTCAAATGCTTTTGGGCGTTTTTTTTTTTGTTTTTTGGAAGGAAGGAACGTCGGAAATTCTTAGCACGTCGCAAGTTGCGTTATTAACACGTAGTCGCTAACCATCCAGCCTATACCATTTGACATTTTCAATGACTTTAATTTCGATGTGAAGAATTCAAGAGGAAACACATTATTTGTATTTTTTTTTTCGTTTTTTTTTGGGGTTTTTAATGCGCCTGACGCCGATGAACTTGTTAAACTTTAGTGCGCCTCAAAATGTCATAAAATTTAATGCGACTTTACTTGAGCCGCCGCAGCAACAGCAACAGCAGTAGCAGGAACGGGAGCAACAACAACAATAATAACAAGAGGCCACTCAAGACCTTAAGGCGTCAAGGCTCGACAATCTGAACGTAGCATGGTCATTTGTACCACAAGTCGAAGTTGTGCCATGTCCAATGTTCCATGTCCAATGTCCAATGTCCAATGTCCAATGTCCAATGTCCAATGTCTATGTCGTTGTCGATGTCGTTCGACTCGCGTCGACTTGCTTTCTCGCGTCGCATCGTGTCCAGTCGTGTTTTGCTTGTTAGCGTGTGCCACGTTGCTGATGATAGATTTTCATTTTCATTTTGAGCGCCTGTTTTTATGCTACATCATAAAAGCGACTCGTAGGCGTTACACATTACACAGCACACACAGCACACACACACATGCGCGAATAGCAACTCACACCATATACGCACACTCGCACACACACACACACATATAAAGCGAAGCATATGCGCAAAACCACAATGGTTTTCTGTATTCTATATTTCTCGTTAGTCGCTTTGCCTGTTGTGAAAAATGTTTCCTGCCAGTTCAACTAGAAAGTGGGAGCACCAGCAGCAGCAGCAGTAGTAAGAATAGAGTGTGAAGTAACGAGAGGCAAGTGGAGGCAGGTGATGCGAAAGAGAGAACTGCCGCAATCTGATTGATTAATACATCAATTTGTTATAGAGCCATCAGTTGTCTGATACACTTGACACAGTTTGCAGCTCATTAAATCGACACAATGCCGCATAAAAGCTAATTGTGCAACTTTTGTTCACCAACACACACACTCGCACACTCACACACTGTTTTCTACTTCTGCTTTTATTTTTTTTTTTGTCACTTTCTCTCACACCGCAACATAAAAAAAGTGAATCTCTAGCGACAACGCACATATGATGAAAGTTCTCTAATGATAGCTGACAATAATAAAAAAAAAACAACAACAACAACAACAATAGCAGCGAGAAAAAAAAAAGCGCAAAAATTGAAAGCTGACGTCGATTAGGCAATTGGGAATACGTAAAGCAATTGACAGGCTTGAACTTGTCGCAGTTCAGACTTCAATTTGACAGATTGAATGACATTTCGTTTCTCTAACGCCTGATGTATGAGCATGACTTTACTAAAAATTTTACAAGAAAAGCCAAAAAAAAAAAAAAATAAAATAAATTTTAAAATAGATAAAAGAAATTTATAAAAATTTATCATGACTTTAAATTGACTTGAATAATTTCAAGTATTCACTCATTCAGTCAACTGTCTAGCTAACTAAATTCCATGGTGTATTAGCAAATAAATAGAATTATTTTCAATATAACGAAGATTTTATACACTGTCAAGTATGAGCTCAAAGTTTTGTATAGCAAAATGTTTTATTAGATGAATAATTTCTATTTATAATTTCTATTTCTATTTTATAATAATATTCTTTTTGTATGTTGCAAACTTCAACTCATAGTTAATATAGTCCTGCTAGAGAAAGGGTAGCATAGATAGACATGCATAAATGTTAGTGTTGACTACAACTACATAAAGTGCTTAATACATTTTGCCTCTGTCTTGTGGTTATATTCTTACTTAACTTGGCACTCGCCCGCTTCATGTTACAGACATCAATACCACACAAAAGGCTTGGCCTGCGGTTAACTACATCAGCGTGTTAGTAAATACAAGTATATATATATATATATGTATATGTATTTGTGTATGTTAAAAACTTAATTGGTTTTTTGTATATCGATGAAGACTGCGACAGATAGACAGTGAGTAACATATGTAGTTAGCTTGCCTAGCAAAGATATAAAATTGCGCATATTACGCATACGACACAGTGGCTTTGATTTACATTTCAGTTTTGTCAAAGTTATAGTTAAAAAAGAAGAAATAACACACACACACACACACACACACACACACATAGACTTATTCATTTCTTGAAATTATCTGACAGACAAGCTTTATGAATTATGCACTCGCCTATGACAGCATACACACACACACACACACACTCGTTGTGCATAACAGACTTGAAGAAGCTTCTACGGCATTGTACTATGCAGTTAGGCAAAGTTACACAATTTCTTTGATTGATTGACTGCTTGATTGAGCTGCACACTCGAACTTCTGTTAGTCCATGGCTTAGAGTTCTATTTAGATTACCCTTCCGACCAATTGCATGTGTAGCAAGCGTGTCCAGAGGCAATTAAAATGGCAATGGAGTCAATGGAGAAGCTGCTTTTAATTGTTTGCACTCGCTTTGATTTTGATTGGCGCCTTAAATGTTAAGCACACACACACACATCAATGTTTAATGGCTTTGACACCCACACGATATCACGTATACGCTGCATAGTACGCATCATAGCTGGGGTGTGGCAACAGCCACAGCAACGGCAACGGCAACAGTTTAACAGTCTTTTTTGTTAATCATTTTATGTCTTTTTATATGAATTTATTTTGATATTTTTTGTATTTTTTTTTCCATTTTTTTTTGTACTCAACTCGCGACTTGCCTCATAAAAGCCGCCGCATCCCGTGAAATTTACGAAAAAAAAAAAATTTAAACATCGCTTCCTTAATGTGAGCAGAACAAGTAGAATCGTCGCCCTTCATCGTCTCTCAACGCCCCTCTGCTGTACTTCGTAGTCTCCGCAGGCAGCTTCTAATGTTGTTTTTTCGTGTGAATTTGTAATAACTTGCATAAATTAAGGCGCCTGCATTGAGAATAGCACGAGAAGTCAGATGAACGTTAGATGATGAAGCAGAAGCCGAAGGGCTAGAAGACGAAACCATGAAACAAATTTCAACATTCACCACACTTTGTCTCCTTCGACTGGGGAAATTTAACGAACTTGACGAAACATTTCACATTTTGGTCGAAATGTTGTTGAATTTCAAGCAGCATGCTGCTGTAGAGGAAGTGATGAGAGGCGGGAGGGAAGGAGAAGCATGTTAAGGGGCATGTGGTAAGGGATTGTGGCTCAGTTTAATGGCAATTCGTTCGGCTCTTTTGTAATGCCCGACGCGCGCGCCTTGGTTTTATAAATCTCATATAATGCTCATAAATGACACGGAATTGGGTAAACGATGCTCGTGTTGGCCAGCACCAATGGCAATTCCGATATGATTAGCTTGGCCAACACATGTTGCCAGCCAAAAAGAACATTTATTTTTGAGGTCACACAAAATGGACAAACCAATAACTAAGGACAAGCAGCCTAACTCTGCCCCTAAAGATGCCCCTTCACCCAAAAAAAAAAAACTATTTTTCTACATTTCAAGCTTTAACATTATTTTTTTTCGGGTTAAGTTTAAATTTGCATTTGTTATTTGTCGTTGGGCGAGAAAAACGAACTTAAATTATGCATCAAAATAGTCGCACACATTGTTGTCGGCTGCCACACATACAAAATGCCTACTGAAGGTTACTGCCTCTGCTATTGCTGCTGTGTGGGAGTCATAGCCTGCATGTTGTCAACTTAATTTTGGTGATAAAATTTATTTTTCTATTTTTTTTTTTATTTTTTTTATTTATTTATTTTATTTTTTTTTTTTTGTGTTGTTGGTCCACATAAATTTGATTTTAATGCGCTTAGTTCGCCAGTGTCATAGAGGTCACAGACGGTTTCTCAGTGACGGGTCAGAGGCTGAGTAGAGGGCGTGGCAATCAAGTGGTTGTCAGTGACAAAGATCCTCAACTTGACCGACAAAAAAAAGCGCAAAAAAAAAGCAAAAACAAAAACAAACATAAATTGGGCAAAACATTTTGATAATGATACGCGCAGCCTGTGGCAATTTTCTTCATTTTTTTGTTTTTGTATTTTCTTATTTTTTTTCGTTTATATGTATGTCTTTTGCTGTTGTTGTTGTTGTTATTTTGGCCGTTGCCTAATTGTTTAATTAATTAGGAGGCAACATTTTAATTAGGCTTAAGTGCTGCGGCAGTCAAATCATTTAATGGCAGCATGCTATGCTTTAAATGCCATAGACATGCCGGTCATGCCAATAGTAAAAGCAATATCACTAGTAGCCTCTCACTGCGAGGGTAGTATGAGTAGTTTTTTTTTTTTAAGTACATAAAATGTTAATGACAATTTATACAATTGAAACGAGAGATGAAAATTAAAATCAAATTCTATTTACAATAAATTATTTACGAGGGTTGTTTGATTAGTTGTTGCTATGTTGATTTAGGTAAATGTTACTAAATCTACATAAATATAATTAAAAATTTTTTTGTTTTCTGTTGATTTTAGTTTATCTCTTGGATCAAATCTTATACAAGTTTAGCTAGCGAAAATTTGTAGAACTTACCCCGCCGCATGCTCGAACACAATCGCAAACTGACCCACTAATATGTAAACAAAGGCCTATATGCTTACAGTCAAGACAATAGTTGTGTCTCTGTGTGTGTGTGTATATGTATGTGTGTGTGTGTGTGTGTGTTTGTGTGCATCTTAGGCAAACAAACCAAACAATGTAGACAATTGCTTTTAGAGCGTTGACTGATGACAATCGCAATCACTTGGCCGTCCCACTCAACCTAGTTTCCATTTTCGGCAGCGGCTTCACAAAGCAAACAAATAGCAAGAGTTGCCGATTCCTTTCTGTTTTGCAATCTCCTTCTTCGTCTCTCTTTTCCTCCCTTTTTGCCATTGACTCTTCTCTATATACCACAGCTCAATTCTAGGATTGTGAATTGTATGGCAGCAACAGCAATAGCAACAGCAACAGCAGCATGTTGATGATGCACGTTCTCAGGTAGCATTTGCCAAGCTCAATTTGTAGTTGGCTTTCAGTCTTCATCTCTCTCTCTCTCTCTGTCTGTGTGTGTCTCCCTCTATCTCTGCGTATATGTGTGCATAGAGATATAGAGATTACACATACGCCGCTGTGTATGAACGCGAATCACTTTTAGTAGCTGTAGTCGTTGCGCGACTTCAGTTTGTCAGCTTATAATTCAATTCGGCAGCTGCTTCTATTTCTCTATGTCTGTCTGTCTGTGTGTTTGTGTGTGTGTGTGTTTGTGCCTCACAAATTGCATTAGCTGTCATGTGGCTGCGCCTCGTGCGGCATTTGTAATTTATACACAGCATTTTCCATTGCTAGCTTGACCCACTCGTATTACTTTTTTTTGTTGTTGTTGTTGTTGTTGTCTGTTTTCTGCTCTTGCTGTTGCTCTTTTTGTTGTTGTTGTTGTTGTTGTTATTATTGTCATGCATGACAACAATGGGTTCAAGTTGCTGTCAGGATTTAACGCTTGCCATGTTTATTGAGAAACAGCTGCCATCATAATTCAATATTTTACACTTGAATGTACACGGAACATAACTTGACAGCGCCAACAACAACAACAACAACAAATTGAACAAGAGTTGAACAACAACAGTAACTGCAAATGTTTACACGCTGCTGAGCACTTCGCTTGCCACAGCAACCACTTGAAGGCCCAAGTATCAAGGCTGCTGCTGCTGCGGCTACAGTTGCTACTGCTATTGCAACCCTTGCCACAAGATTGTGTCTTGACTTTGGCGCCAGCACGTCTTGCGATTGTCTCGGGTGACCAGCAAAGGCTTTTCTCTCGGCCTGATTCACTTAAATAGTTACGACTTTACTTTGTTATTGCCAACCATAAAGCAAACGTCAGTTGCGTTCGTAACTCTTGCGCAACAGGCAAACAGCCAACATTCACCCAACTCTTGTCAAATCTGCCACAAACTTCCAACACTAAACCATTGCCCATTGTCCGCAATGTTACCATACCTTTTGCTTACTATAATTAACTGAAATCTGAGCAAATAGTTAATTAGTCAACTGTTGCTCATTGTTGCTCAGTAAGTCTATAATTAATTAGCTTATTTAATCACAAGCATACGAAAAGTTAAGCTAATATTGTCCACTGCGTATATGTAATAGTTTTGCAATATGCATAATCTAAAACCAAGACTCAATCAAAGTGCAACCGACAGACAGCTGCTACAAAATTGGTTTGCCACAAAGCCAAAATAAAAAAAGGAGCAAACAAAATGCAGTAACACAAGTAAGAAAGCAATAGACGAGCTATTCCTCGATTCTAAGATACCCGGTAATTTCGAATTGAAAAGCTCGACAGACAATAAACAGACGCACAGTCTGTTGATGTTAATGCTGAGCAAGTCATCATAGTCTGCAATATCTTATTGATCTTTCATGTTTACACAGCATCATCATAGACACTTTAAACTATGGCTACCGGGTATAAAAAACCAGAATCCAGCTGTTAGTTGGATTACAGTTTTTGGACAACTGGAAGACCCCAGCTGAGCCACAGGGCAGACAGAAGTCTGTTATATGCAAGTTGCAATGTTACGGTTCCTGTTAGTTACCTGTTTTTGGCAAAGGTGGCCAAAAACATGTTGGCCATGTCATAGCCATCGTCGTCGTAGTCGTTGTAGTTGAAGTTTGCTTGTTGCCATGGGCAAAGTTTTTTTTTTTTTTTTTGACAGTGGGAAAAAACCCAACCCAAATTGTGTTTGATTTTGCAATCGAGCAGTGACTTTATCCTCTCTCTGTCTCTCTCTCTATCTCTCATTCTTTGACTCTCTGCTTCTGCTCTTGCTGTGTCTCTGATTGTGTCTCAGTTTCTGTTTCAGTTTCTGGTTTTCAACTTTCGACTGTGGCTTTCATTTCTGATTGTTGCATGCAATATTCAAGCTGTAGCGATAATGTATACGCTTTGTGTGTTTGTCTGTATGTGTGTGTATGCGTGTGTGTGTGAATGAAAACAAGCTGAATTTGTTTTTTTCTGACGTTTTATACAGACGCTCCGCAAGCGCACATATGGCGTATGCGCAATAATTCCCACACAATATCACGCATACGCAGCGTTTAACCTTTTGCCAGCAACAGCAACAGCAATAGCAACAACAAACAAATACAAATTGCGCGCGCTCCAAAAGCATTTTAAAGTATGCTCAACAATAACAACAACAAACAACTCAAACAACAACATGAACAACAACAACAACAACGAGACGAACAACAACAACAAGAACAACAACAACAATAATAATATCGTACTTGACACACTCCAGAAAGCCGCAAAGAAAAGTTTTCACGGCTCGATAAGAGTTTTTTAATTTGTCTAAAAAGGTAAACGGCACAGTGGGCGTGGCAAGCAGGCAGTCGCCTGTATAGCCAGGCCTGCAGAGTCCTGGCAACTTTTTAGTCGCGTAATTTATGCGCAATGAATGCGTTGGGGGATTACGAATAACGAAGCCAAGGGCGTGGCACAAAAAAAACCAAAACGAAGGCGGCTTATCCAGAGTAGAAAAAAAAAGAAAAAAAAAATAAAATAAAATACAGAGCAACAGCAACAACAAATGAAGTTGAAGCTGTGGTTGGCGGTGGTGACTGGAGTCTGCAACGACTGGTAGACAGGTGTAGCAGTCAAAACCGGAAAATTAGCGGAAAGCGTCAAAAGCGTTCCCCAAACGGCAATGTCGCGACATGGGTAGATTTCCCTGCTAGCTTCATAACAGCCTGTCTTCTGTTTATGTTCCTTGTCTCTCTACTGCTGCTGCTGCTACTGCTACTGCTGCCACTGCTACTACTGCTACTACTCCTAACACTCAACTCTGCCACTTCTATTGCCTCGCTAAGCTACTGCTGCTTTTGCTGTTGCTTTTAACTCTGGCTCCTCAGGCTGACTTTTTGCATAACCAGAAACAGGCGAAACTGGCGAAAATGTGCGCATAGTTTGTGCCAGTTTTTGGCTACCATCGTTGTTGTTGTTATTGTTGTAGTTTTAGTTGCTGTTGTTGTTGTTGTTATTTTCATGTTGACAAATACACCGCAGGGCTGTTTTGAGATTTTGCGTGGTTTATCCACTGAACTGTCGTCCAAGGCGTAATTACCTGGACTTTTGACTATAATGCGGCCACGTTGTTTGCCACTTTGCTGGCCCGTAAAGGCGACAACAAATAAGGAAGTGTATGCTTTAGGCTATGTTACTCAAAGCGCTTGCTTTGTTGACTAAACAAAATTAAATAAAAAAAACATTAAAAAAAAAATAAATGAGATATATTTGCATAATATTTTTAAAGATATATTAAAAAAAAATAAATAATTTTTCAAGAATTTAAATAATAATAATTTTACAAATTATATTTTTAAATTAAATAAATATAAAAATATATTATTATAAATTATATAAATGATTTTTTTATTTTTTTTTTGTTAATTTAATATTTATTTCATTACCTTACAAAATATTTTTCTTTTCTAAATTTTAATATTATTAATTAATTTTTTTTTTTTTTAAATTATTTTTTCCAGCAATTTTCAATTTATTTTATAACTTATATAATTAATATTTAAATATTTTTCTTATTAAATTAAATTCACGTAAATTCGGCTGAGCGCATTTCGACTTCGATATTTGCTTTAAAAAAAAATCTTTTTTTATTCCTTGTTTGTTCATTTGTTTTTTTTTTTTTGTTTGTATTTTTTTAAACGTTTAATTTTAAGCCACATTTTGCTTAGTCCTCCTGTCCATTGAGTACCCAACCACTTGTCGTTTTGTTGACGCTATCTTTGTCTCTTTCACCCATACTGTACATGCATATCATGGGCGTTGGCTGCTCGGCTTAAGTAGCCATTGTTTTTAGTGTTGTTGTTATTGTTGTTTTGCCTGCGGCTTTGAGTCGGCTTAAAATTGGATTTGCGTTTTCTGCTTTGACATTGCCTGGCTATTTTTGTTGTTGTTGCTTGTCTTCTTCTTCCTCTTCTTGTTGTTATTGTCGTGTGTTTTTTTTGGTTTCTTTTTCTCTCTCTTATTTTGTTGCCCTCATGTGCGCACTTATAAACTTGTCACTTTAATAACTTTTTGCCAGCTTTTGGTATCTACTTCTCTCCATGTTCGTATTTTCTTTGTGGCACTTCAAAGACACGTTTTAATTGCTGTCCTAACAGCTGGCAAAATATTTATTTATTTTATTTCACTTTTTTTTTTCTTCTTCTTCTTCTTCTTCTTCTTTGGCTACGTTTGCTGTTCCTGTTATTCCAGTTGTTGTTGTTGCGGTGTTTTGTTTTTGCATTTTATTATTAGACGTGCCGAAAATCTTGAATAAATGCCCGCAGCATTTGCTTTTTATGGCTGCCAAACATGAAAGACATCGCTCGGCCCACTAAACAATGTGTGAAAATTCGCACGTTCGTCATAAATAGCAATAAAACACAGACACAAACACACACAAACACATTTACATAACATACAAACACACACATACAGATGTAAATATACATGCATTACATTTAAAATGATAGCTTGGAAAACAATTTACGAATTTACGCAACAAAATTTCCATGCGTAATTTATAATTTTCATTTATTATGCATAATATGTTGGAACAATAACTGCTGGTCCATTATATACAGTAAGTGTTTGCCAGCACAAGTTATGACTACAAAACGCGAACGCTCGTTCGCTCACTCACGAGATTTATTAAATTAGCAGCAGTCACTGTGTACAAGTCAGCTATAGAAATACTACGCTTCGTTCTTGCTCCTCGGCTCAGTCAAATCTTTTGCTTCATTCATCGCAGCACTTGCAGCAAAACTTTTGCGGCTTCACAAAGTTTTTTTTGCTGTGCAATTTTCACTTTTGTTTTTTTTTTTGAGCATTTTTTTCATTTTGTTGTTGTTTTTTTTATTTTTTCACATTTTGCTTTTCATTTGCAGCGTTTTATTTTTATCAATTTCACGCCAAATATAACAAGCACAACAAACATTTCGTAATTATTTGCACAAATGCTTAATTGTTTGCATTTTCCAACGAATTTGGCAGGCGACGCACAAATATTGACAGTTGTTGTTGTTGTTGTTGTTGTTGTTGACGTTGTTGTGACTGGGAGACAACGATGCTGTACATATGTATGTATGTATGTGTGGGCAGGGTGGGCGTGGCAAATTATCACGTAAAGCGCATTGTCCCGCAACGTTCTTTTTTTTTTCAACTTTGTTGCTGCTTTTGCTGCTGTTGCTGTTGCTACGGATGTTGCTGCTGCTATTGCCATTGTTGGTTGCTGATGTTGCTGCTGTTGTTGGGCGTTTCAATTAAATAAATAGACTTATTTTTTTATGGGGCGCCAAGGAAATTTAAATAACGAACATAAAAAAAATCGCATACGAAAATGGGCCGCATGCTGTATATATACATACATATATATGGATGCCTGTGTGTGTGTGTGTGTGACTGAGCATTGAACCAGTTTCAAAAAAAAAAGCAGAACAGAACAGATAGCTTCAATATACATGACTATAAGATACCCGGTAGTGCTCGTTGAGAGCCTTTTAACAGTTGTCTTTTTGCTGCCAAGTACAGTGATAACTCAGTGAAAAACGTCTAAAACACAGACAAGTCTCTTCAACACCTTCCCTTATACCCCAATTAATCTTAACTTGCTGGGTATAAGAATCCAATAGCAAAGCCATTTGCCAGGGCCAGGGACATGGTGAGCCGAGCAATAGGAGGCTCGGCTTTTAGTCAAGTCTCTGGTTGTACATAAAAAAAAAAAAAGTCAACAGACAAACAAACAACATGTAAATTATGAAAAATGTACTAACAAAAGCAACGTGAGCGAAAGCATGCACATAGACTTACATATCATATGCCAAATACAATGCTGTTCATATTTCTAGGTTAAGTGTAAAAGTTTACGAAATTGTAGCATTTATTTATATTTAATATTTATTTCTATTATTTAGAGAACATTAATTAGATTTTAATTTTTTTTTTTTTTTTTTACAGTTGCTAAATTGCATGCAAATAATTTTGAAACAATATTTTTATAAATTTGCTACAAACAAATAGCTTACAATTATCATCATCACCAATAGTAGTAGCTTGTCTTTTATTTATTTTTTATTTTTGTAGTCATCGATGCATTTTATTCATTTGTATTTGGTTGAACAACATCTTCTGGCTGATCAGCAGCAACATTTTCACTTGGCATCATTACAAAACCATTGCTACGTCGAGCTATTTCACATTTCTCATCATCGGTCAATGGACCATTGCCATAGACAGGAACATTTTGATATAGTTTGGCTAAATGACTGTTAATATTATGTAGTTCATTATGAAAGAATCGTGATGAATATGATGATCTTGGATTTTGCATAAATATATCGTTAGCATGTTCATCCTGTTCATCATCATCGCCATTTTGTAGATTAAGTGGTGGTGGTGCTGCCCAATTTGGATTGGAGAATGAATCGGCCATGTTGTGTATGTAACGATATTTGATATTTATGAAATTGATAAAAAAAAACAAAAAAAAAAAATGTAAATTTTCTTTTCAACTTAAATTTCGAGTATGAATCTTTTAGTTTTCTATATTTTCACGATAATTAGTTACTTGTTTAGCTGCTGACAGTGAAAGACAATAAATTGATTGCTTGCTAGATCAAATTTATATTTGAAATGTTGCTATGCATGCGACTAACATTGTATGAACATCACAAGTTGCCAACTAATATGTACAGTACACACACACACACAGACACATACGCATGTACATGCACTCACATACAAGTGCATTACTGTGTCTAGTTAGCCAGTGGCTGAAGCTGTTGTTGTTGTTGTTGTTGTTGCTACTGCTGCTGTTGGTGTTGGCTTTTTCACAGACACTTCAAGCGTTCATGTAGGCCGACTATATATCCGCAGTGTGCCAACTACCTGCCCCACCCCCTTTGTAACCTTCTAGAGCTGAATAATGCGCACCTGTTTTGTTTATTTTGACTGCGTCATAGTTGCCTGCCATTGTTGTTGTTTTCGTAGAGAACACAGCTGTGGATGCAACAGCAGTTGCCATGTTGTGCATTTAAAGTAGCGCCCCCAAAAAAGTAGGCAATACTTTTTTGTGCAATTCATTTCATCAGTAAACTGTACGGAATTTCGTAAAGTTTTCTTTAACAAACAGCAAAATGAATTGAGAGATGAACAAATGAACTCATTACAAAACTATGTCCAGCGGCAATTCAATGATTTTAAAATTCCAAAAAGCAAAGCAAAAAGCAACTTTTCGAGTGCAGCTTAGACAAGGGAATGGCAACAGCAACAGCAACAGCTACGGCTACTACTACGGCTACGCTTAATTAAATAGCCAACAAGCAGCAAATTAAATAAATACGCACTGCAAAAGTCGAGAGAGTGAGAAAGAGAAAGAGAGAAAGAGCTGGCAAAGCAAGCTTTGTTCTTCATTGACAATGCAGCGAACTAATCAGTTGAGAAAATGGCGAAATGTTGCTCAGCTCGCTGCCGTCTAACAAAAGGCTAACAGCAAGCGATAAAGCAAAAGAGAAAGAGAGTGAGAGAGAGAGAGACAGTGAGATGGCCTTTGGGTCATTAATTAGTCGACACTGACCAAATAACAAAAGCGCTGGAAAAAAAATAAAGGAAACTTACGAAGCGTTAAACGAAAATTAGACCCCAACAGTAAGAGCAACAGCAGCAACAACAACAACAATAAGAACAATCATAAAACAATGTAAGGTCAAAAGTACCAATATAATATATTTATACTGCATAAAATATAAATAGTAGAAATATAAAATACTTTGCCAGCAAAAGTCGCTTAATTATGGCAAACGGACGAGCTTTGCGCTGTGTGCGATTAAGTCAACAGTGTTACCCAAAGCTCAGGTGGAGTATATAGTACTCCAACTCCAATTAAATGAAGCGCGACAGCAAGTCGCATTTTATGACTTTCATTCCTCTACACGCTTAATTCTTCCCCCTTCTGTCTACTTCAATTAATTGCATTCACATTGAGATTGATCATCAAGCTCATTGAGAGGCACAGAGACTATTGCGTATATTTATGATTTTTTCTTCTTCTTCTTCTTCTTGTGCTGCTTGGTTTTTCATTTTCATTTTAATTTTTGTATTTGTATTTTATTTTACTTTTATTTATGGGATGGCAATTAAAATGTTCTCGAAGCGCTTAAAAATTCGCTGACAACGCGCAAATTGAGTTAAGTCCTTGAATAAAGATATGCAGCAATTGATTGAAGCACTTAAAATGATGATGAAAAACATGGAATATAAATTTCACAATAAATATCATATACGCAAGAGTGAGAGAGAGAGAGAGAGAATGTAAGAGAGAGAGAATGATAGATGTGATAGAGAAATATAAGATAATTCTATGGAAATTATTAAACTAAATCATAAACCGATTTGACAAGTAAAATTTTAATTCATTTAAAATTTATCTCTCTCTCTCTCTCTCTAAATGAAAATCTGCGTTTAAAAATAAGAGATAAATTTTCAACTAATTTCTTTATCATAATCTGATTTTCACATATATTTGAAATTTATTTCACAAGTTTTGAATTTCTCTAAAATATTTTAAACTTATTTATTGA
>JBAMBR010006271.1:0-32037 GCA_037044475.1 Zaprionus obscuricornis | reverse complement strand
CAAGGACACACATCCGCACATTTGTTTACATTTGACTTGGTCGGCAATTTAACTATAACCACTGTTACTTCCTGTCTCTCTCTCTCATACACTTTCTCACTCTCTTGCTTACTCACTAATTAATAAGTATGTGTGAACTGGAAGAAAACTGTCTCGAATAATTTCAAGGTTCTCTCTTTCCTTGTTCTTTTTCAGTATACAGTAACAGAAACTAATTTGACATCCAAGTTTCAGTTTCACTCAAGCTAACTAGCTCCCTTCTTGTTTACTCTATTTCTATATTCTTCTCCGTATGCGAGATAGAGATGCGATATTACTTGAATATTTTATTTTTGAGTGAATAGTTAGGAAATTCAGACTTAAATTTAAGTACTAAAGTACTAAAGTGAATGATAAATGTTGATTTTTTATAGAAATTTAAGAAAATTAGAATTAATTGAAATCTTGATAATCATAAAAGTATAAATCTCGAAAATAAAATTAATGAGACAACATAACCCTAAGTAGCACTACAAATTTACAAGCCCATAATTATTCTTCTTACTCCTATTAATTATTATTTATTAAAGCTTGTGCTTTTCCCAATGCTAGCAATATCACATAGAGTATATACTGTACGCTTAGCTGCCTCAATGCTTAGCTACATCGGAAGCTAGCTTCCTCTAATTATATTTCTTTATCTTTGCCGAGGCTATATTAACTTTAACAAAGAATTTGTGACGCCCTTTAACAGGCGTGGCAGATTCAATAAAGTATATATATGTATGTATATGCTATATCAGCATCAACACCTTTTTATTTATTTTAATTTTTTTAATTTTTTTTACTTTAATTGTAATGAAAATAACATAAATTAAACGTGTATTCGTAAGTAAGTATTCGTAAGTATAATGTGAAAAGACTAGAAAAATTTTATAGTAAGATCTGCATAATGATGCCGCTTCAATCAACAACGGAATTTAAATTTGCGCGTCCGTCTGTCCATCAGTCACAACGCCAGTTATTATACTATATATTATTATATAATATCTCTTAGCTTTCCCAATTAATCTTGGTATACATACTCTCTATGGCCCCGAATGTAACGTTGCGTTCTTGTTGTTATCCGCATTTATTGCTTAATTTGACTAGAATGCAATAGATAATCCTTATTAATTCTGTTTTGTCATACAAAAGTGTATTTTATTGTAAATAAGTCAGAGCTATTAAAATTGAAATACTATATCTCAAGATTCCACGAGAACAATTAAGTTTTTTACTGAAAATCTTTAAAATGTATAGTTTTGATTTACAAATTTTATAAAATTGTTCAAACTGCGTCGTCGTTTGGCCTCCTGCGTCGCCAGATCATACACGCTTCTGACACATTCCCAGACTAGAGGCAAAATAAAGCACTATGGGATCTCTTGCTTCAGCTTGGGACAAAGCCATTCTAATACCAAACAACGGACCCTAGGAAGGCAGAGAGAAACAAAATGGCTGAAGTGTGGCCAACTTCAGGTTTGTAAGAAACTTTCACACGCGTTGCACAGCAGCGGATCATAATTTTTGGGGTGTCTTAGAGAACAGACACAGACTTCAAGAAAAACCTCTGGCTTCAATATAACTAAAAAACAACAGCTGCGTACTGTGTACCCGAAGTACTGCAAAATAGTAAACCAGCCTCGAAACGAAAGCACCTCCCCTTATCGCCAGACAAAGGTCGTTGCGCTTAACTGAACCTAAGAACAACCCTCTGTGCGAGTTTAAACATTTTGCATAAGATTTCACAAATCTTAACGAAAAGAAATAGCGGCTACTAGCATAGGGTGGCCATGAAACACATGGAGAGTACAAAGCAGGGACATGAAAGGTCTGGTCTAAGGGCTGAGCATGCCCAGCGAAACTTTTGATCGTTCTTTTTACGCAGCGCATTCAAATGCCAGCAAATTGTGATTGAGGTTAAGAACAAGGAAGGAAATAAGGCAGGAGGGCTGGCAGAGTTGGCAGGAGATAGAGTAGGGGTAAGAAGTAGGAAGTTTTGAACGCGTTCCATGTGTGTAGTGCGTGTGTTGCGATGTTGTCACACGAGTCTTGGCGCACACCTGGCCACGATCCAAGCCATTGTGATCTCAGGACTCTGACCTCACAATGTTTCTTTCTACATACGACTTCGACTTGGTCTTTGCTTTCGTTGTGCACGAATGCTATTTCAAATTAATGGTTAATAGTTTATTTATGCTAAGAACTGTCGAACGAATCGAGACGAGTCGTGTCGACTCAAACTGAGTTTATGTTTAAGTTTGAGTTTGAATTTGAGTTTTCAAAGCAACCCATATAAAGAAGAATTTCAAGCAAACAGATATAATTAGAGCGTTTCGAAAATTCTACAAAGATATTTAAAGAAGAAAAGATTCGTTTTAATTTTAATCATAATCTCTTTACAAGCCACCTACAAAATGCTTCTAAAAAGATGAAAAACATTGGGCATTATATTGTTTATGTGTCATAACAGCAAAAACGAAGAAACAAGGATATTGTCTGGATTGTCGCAGAGCTCTAGGTTCTTTACCTGTAGATATTTCGTGGAAAACGCGTTATAGTTTTATAGACCTTCACATTCACTAAAATACGATTTCCCTTAAACCTTAGATGCATTCCTGTACCCCCAAGGTGGCGTGCATAATGAGTTTATGAGTATTACACAAAGTCTTGGGAGTGTCCATGGCAAATTTATATCTATCTCTCTTTCTCCATGCTCACTCCCTTACTCTCTCTTAGCACTCGCTATGCGCTGTACTTGCTGTGGTCGCTGTTGTCGGTTTGCAATCGCGACCTACGGCACGCTGTGAGCTCGGCCGTAGCCAGAAAACCCGAATAGATAATTTGTTGTCAACCATTGAAATGGCTCGCTGATTTCCGCTGAAATGTCCAACCAAATTCAGTTGAGATACTTCACGCCTGTCAATATTTGGGTTCAGTAACAGCTTAGATATGTAACTTTTTCAGATGCAGAAATGAAAATGAAAGGTTTATTTAAGAATATGTAGACACTGAATTGGAGCCTGTTTGAATATTTAAAGAACAGTGTTAAACCTCAATATCATATTGTATTACAGATTTTTGAGCCTGCTTATTACAATTAGTTGCCGACTTATTCAATTTTTTTCCATTGTTTTTATCAGCTGCAAATCTCAGCAACATTTTATATAAGTAATAATCATAGTTTGCTTCGGCAAAACAATTCTTTATGTCATTTTCAGTTGCAGCTGTTGGAAAAAGAAATAGACTTTGACGCGTGCCAGGCGAGTAACGTTCATTTCAGGATCAATGATAATAATTACACAAATAGGACACAGGACGACGCTCCTTGTAAATGCTCGTCGTGTTCGTCAACGAAGCTAGCAATTGTACTTCAACCCTCAAGCGGAGGCTCAAAGCCGCGCTCAATGAGGGTTTCAGTTCCATACAGCTACTCCACGTTATTGGAGAAAAAGAGAGAGAAAGAGAAAGATAAAGAATGAGGGGCCCCTTCGTCCTTTTGTTAGCCATCTGCAGTTCCTTTTCGCAGCTCTTTTTGCTGTTTGGCTCAACAAATTTGCTGTTGGTGTAACGTATTCTTTGTTGTTGTCTACATTTTGAGATGATGTTCCTGGGACGTTTGGCACGCGTAGAAAACGTATAGAAAAGCGAAATATTGTACTATATCTGGTTTATCATTTCAGACAGCTCCCTAACAGCTCCCTAACAGCTTCCGGTATTTCAATTCAAACGAATTTAATCAATTTGATGTGACCAAACAAAGCCCATATAATTCATAAAAAATAATCTATTTAGTTGTTTAGTTGACTAGAAAATACCTTACAAAAAAATTATAAATATATATAAATTATTATTATATAAATTATAAAGATAACAGAAGAATTTAACCTATACATAATTTATAATTACAATTACAATTATATTCAAAAATTAAATTAAAGTAAAATTCTACGATTCTAACATATTTGATGATTCTCTCCCTCTTTCATTTTGTCTCTCTCGATCTTCCTCTTTCTCTCTCTCTCTCTCCCTTTCTTATATATATATATATATATATATATATATATATATATATATATATATTATATATATCTTACTCTGCCTGGTAACCAAACGAGTTTTGTTTTGAGAGTCCAGAAAAACGTCAGTTTTATCCAAGAGTCCTTGGAGGTTAAATTACTCTACCCACGCTACATAGTCTATCATAAGTCAGTTATTGCATCTAGTTTACAGAGTATACAAATTGTCACAAATGAAATGTGTATACTGTGCATGTAGCATTACATTTGGATGATGCCCAGCAATGGCCACAAATCTGTGACAAGTGCTTCCTCGACAGCAGCGCTGCATCATTCAACAGCAATTTGAACATCAATTATGAGCCGTACCAATGAATGGGCTGCAAACAGAAGTGGGAATCGGTAGCGGGGGGCACAACGTGTGCTCGCTCATGTTCATGATGAGCACCACTCGTTATGCAGTGGCATTCACAAAATGAATAAAAAGAAAGGGTGGCTTGTGCCACAAGAAGCTGCACAAAAGGCTGACAAGTCGAGCATCAGCCGCAATGTAACCTACTTTTAAGTCACTTTAAGAGCTGCCTCAACAATCCCTCTTTCTCTCGCTCTGGCTGTCTATCTATTTCTTTCTCTCTTGCATACCTTCACAGTCCTTCTAGCTCACTCTTCCAATCTGTGCATCTGGCCAATTATGAATGACCCAAATTTTAAGTGGTTTGTTGCTTAGGCCCCAAATGAACTGTCAATAAAGAAAGATATATATGCTCTTACAGTATTTCTACATATATGTAAATCTATACCCGAAGAATCTGTTCTCAGGGTTATATCGAATGGACTATAAAACCACAAATCTGTCCCCGGATACAACTGTTGCTCAATTACAGAAATTATGGTCAGTCCATTGAAGAGAATGGATGTGATTTAATTTTATACCCATTTAAAGTCTTCTTTATACTATGGTTAATGTACTTGAAAACATATGTCAACTGCTTTGACAGCTCCAGTTGCAAATGGTCCTACAACGTATGTAATTACAAAGAGTAGAAAAATAAAATAACAAAATAACTGAATGAAAATAAATACAATGTAAAAGTATAGTTATGATTATCAGATGGTAAATACAATGAATGAATGAATTATCTACTATTATTTTGTATAATCATTTTAAAGCTAATCTCTCAATGAATAAAAAACTATTTATATAAAAAGTCTCAATTTGCGGACAACAGTTTACATAAAACTTTGTGATATAATATTTCCATGCGATTGAAGTTACTTATACAAGTAAAAAACTCCCGAATAACTTCCTATTTTTAAGTAACATTCTTCACGATGTGAACTTCAATTTAATACTAAATTCATGTATAATACATTAAATATTTAATACATATGTATTTAATATTATCAGTCTATTAATATCTTTATAATCTAAGAATACTGAATACGAAAACAAGGCAACATAAGATCGGAACAATTGAATGGATGTAAATTATAACATATCCATGAGAATCCAACGGGAACTGTTCACCTGTTGATGGCTTCATTCCCATACCCATTCCCATAAAATCGAGAAACTGTAAGCTGAGCAACAAAAGAGGTAAATGAAATAAATGAAATGTTTGCTGAAAAGGTGAAACGGTAAATATTTTTTGTTGATAATTTTATATTCTCTCAATGAATAAGAGCGGATGTTGTGCACGCTTCGTGCATGCGAGTTGTGGAAATCAATGCGAAAAAAAAGAGAGGAAGTGAGACTGAAAGAGGAGCAAAACTACCGCTATGGGATCGAAATTTCAAAATCTACTATTGTTCGAATGTTGTCGCGAAATAAAGAAGCAAAAAACCAATCAAAAACGGAAGTACAGGCCGAAACTATTGTGTCCGCGCTGAAGTTCCTTTCCGAATGTGTGAACACACATACATATATACACACACCTTGACATACGAGGTGCCCATGCAACACGTTGCAACATAGGGCTTCACTCGCTAAATATAATACAAACAATCCCCTCACTGGCCCTCCCAAGAGAAGTATCAATTTTAACAAGTGCATATTTGCTTCTAACAAAAAATCTCATAAGATAATTTACGATCGGACCGCATTTTTATCAATTTGTACAATTCCCATAAGTGTTATATAAATTTACTGATAGAGCTCGCAAGCCTCACGATCTAATTTCTTGTTTGTAAATAAACCAAAATTAAAAAAAATATGAAGAAACATTAAATGTAGGCATATATGTAAATAAACATACATACATACGCACATACAGGCATACATGCATATGAATGTATGTCGTATGTTATTCTTGCAAGTGTGCCTTATCTGCTGGAATTGACAAGGCTGTATTTTCTATATATTTAAGTATGTACATACATACATATGTACGTATGTACATATATGCATATGTATGTATGCTCTGTTGAGGGGATGTGAAACAACTCGTAATGCAAACGAGCCATGAGGCAAAACAAGCAAACAAACAAAACTATTAAAATCACTTCCCGTTGCTGTATGGAAAAATGTCAAATGTCAACTGAAAGGGAAGGAGGGGGATCACCAAAGCATTGGAACTACACAGCACACAAGTCGATGAAATTGTAAACGGAAATTTCAAATAAAAACGAAGCGCAGACGCAGCGCTGCCATCGCTCTGTCTCTCTCATCGCTGCCACTGTCGTTGTCGTTGCTGTTTTGCGCTATCAACATCGCATCGAACGCAACGACGCGTTTGCTCAGAGTTTTTGGTCAATTGGTTGCTCTTCGGTTGTTGTTTCTCTGCGTCACGTAAATATGTCAAACGTCTGCGATCGTGTGGGTGAGCGTGCGTCGCTGACTTCTACGCTCTCTCAAATTTGTGTGAATTTTGGGAGCATGAAAATGAGAGAGTATGTGTATTGTACGATTGCGGTTGCCGGCTTATTAGAAGAAGAAACGGTCAACATTTGTTTTTGATTTTAGTTGTTGTTTTGCACAGTTTGACGTGCAAGAATGTAGCTCAAGAGGCAAGGCAGCCAACAATACAGTACACATATGTTTGTATGTATCCATTCGTATGTTTGACATGTGTGTTGCAAAACAGGGTGAGCAATTTTATACATACATATGTATGCATTTTCATCAGCCAAAACAAACTTTTTCTGCAGTGCTCTCATTTTAGTAAAGCTGATAAGGTAAAGCAAATATTTCTCTCTTGCTGTATTCATACATACATATGTACATACATACATATGTACATACATACATACATATGTACATATTTATGCACATATTTCGCTCTTTATAAGCATTTGAGTCATCGTCCTAAAAACAACACAACAGTAACAGCAACAATAACAATGCTAAACTCCACTGTGCTGTTGAAGTTGTTGCTGTTTGCTGCTAGCGTTCATTGATCGCCAGCAATTGCCGCTTAAGTGCTGCGTCAACGTAAGATACAAACATATGTATGTATATGTGCGTGTACATATGTATGCATGTGTGTATGTATGTATGTACATATAGATACACACAGCACACCTCCGCAAACCCCTTGCAATCATCTGCTTGTCCTACTCTTGCAACCGAACTCTCGCTCCATGTTTCATGCATGTCTTTCACTGTTGGTTTTTCTTTTTACGCTCTATACGGCATTAATTGAGTGCCTTTCAATTGGGTTATGGATTAATTTTTATGCATAAATTAAATACCCATACGTTCAGTTTTGGGGCTGAGGCTTCTCTGTTTTGTCTGTTGAGCCCCCATTCGGGCATTTAGAAAGCAATTTCAAGTGCTGAAGCTCCCCGCTACCCAATATTATGTCGGGCTAGCAGTGGCATATCGCAAAAACAGGGTGCCGCAGCAGATGGTTTAAAATTTCATATGTGCATACTTTGAAAAATTGAATGTTGATAAGGGGTGTGATTGAACTTTGGCACTGTGTGTCAAGTTGAAATAATGCAATACAGTAATCACTGGAAAAAGCGATCAAAGTTTAAAAGATTTTACTTAGATTCATTGTTGTTTCTTCAGCATAATTTTTTGTTAACATTCTTTGTGTTGTTATCTCGAATTCCTGTTTAATGAAGATATCAATTACTTTATAACAATGTCTTACTGTGTAATTGTTAGACTCTTATACATATAAAAAAGTGAATACTATATACAAATGTATATTTAGTGATATGAATAATTCAAGAACTTGAAGCGGCATTTCAATGTGATTTCAGCCCAATTGAATTCCCATGCCAAGCTGCGTCATTCCGGCTTACTGTGCAAAACACAACTCAAGTTTAAATCGTTGTGTATATAAGAAATTAGTCAGTATTTGAGAAGTATGTGAGAAGGGAAGAAGTAAGATTGCAGCATTGCAGGTCATTCCGAAACGAAGCGTCACGGTGCTAATTCTCTGTTCACCACATGACGCGTGCCAGACACAGGAGACACCCTGTACAATCTACTGCACACATGTTCGCTTATATGTGTGTGTGTGTGTGTGCAATATTTATGTATACTTACTGCAGACACATCGATTGTGTGTGCGCCTTTTGCAGTTGAATAAACAACAATAACGCCAAATGGCGTTTTTTTTTTTATATAGTTAAACTAAAAAGAAGACTTTATTTTGTAAAATGCAAGAGTATATTTTGTTGTGGTTGCTGTTTTGCTGTTATTTTTGTTGCTGTTTGTGTTGTTACGACTTTTATGCATAATAAGTAAATATAATACACATTATACATTAATACATACAATACGCGGTATTAATTTTCTCGTTACGGTTTTTCTTAGGATATATCGTTTTTTTTTCAATTTCGTTTTTTTTTATTTATTATACTGTTATTTTTAATAGTGTTAATAAGCGATCTTTAAGTATTTTGTAAATACAATTTTAGTTTCGTTACTTTTCAATTCATTTAGGCTAGTCGAAATGTTACGTCAAGTTTTATTATTTATTTATTTTTTTGTTGTATTTTTTAACTTTTCTTTTAAATATTTAATTTGGTAAAATACTGTCATAATAATAATAATAATAACTGTTAAATATTTTTATATTCTGTATGCATGTAAAAAACAAATGCGCGATTGCTGTGCGAAAGCCCTGTTTATGTGTGTGTGTGCAGGCGCCAAGAAAACATATGTATGTATATATGCATTACAGGCTTCTGATAAAGTTCTGACAAGTCAATTATTGCAAATTCGCAGAGTATATAGAACAAAGATCCGCAATGGGTTGTATTTTTCTTCATATCATCATCATAATGAGTATCGGGCAAAAAAAAATTCAACTCATTGACAATGCTATAATGCGAAATCTTGAATATATATATATATATATATATATATATATATATATATTTTTTATATATTTTTGTTTGTTATTATTATGCACCTCTATTTATGTATATACCTATAAATATAAGTAGATATTTGTATACTTATATAGATATATAATTCATTATATTTTGCTCGCGAGATTTCTTTTGTAGCCCTTAAAATTTTATATTTAAATTGTTTTTTTTTTTTTGTTTCTTGGTTTTCTTAATGATTTTTTGTTTTTTGTTAAATAGGAGGAGAATTTGTTTGCCTTTTAATTTAAAAACTATCGCTGTCGCTGACTTAGAACAGACCCTTCTTCTTCTTCTCTTTCTTGGCATCGACATTATCGGTGCTACTATTGGCGCCGAGGCTGCGTCGCTTGAGCTCCTCCAGCGTCACATGATTCACATCTTCCCATTCCTTTTTCTCTCTTTCGAACTCTCTTCTTTTCTCATCCAATTCATGTATTTGCAATTCTAACGCTTTCTTGCGTTCTTCATGTCTACGCGCCATTTCTAATTCGGAATCTTTGAGTTTTTGCATTTTCTCTTTGACTTTCATGTCAAACACTTGTTCCATTTCCGCTTCCATTTTCTTCATTTTCTGTTCGTGTTCACGTTTCTCCTCCTCCATTTGGGTTAGCGGATTCTTGTTGGATAGACGTGCCTTACCATCGACCAAGCCCAGCTCCGATAACTTGCGGCATCGATAATTCTCATAATGAACATTATTCGTTACATCCTTAAGATCTTGTAAATGTGTTCGTATGATCATATTCCGTAATGCTATAAAATCGCAATGTGTCAAATTCTCAACTTCGACGAGACCCCAAGGATAGCGACGCCCTCGCACTTTCTTGCCGTCTATCTCAATAATGGTATTGGCACCGACAACGGCGAATGGCACACGACTTCGGAGATTCTGTGTGGCCTTTGACTCTTCGGCGGCATCCTCGAGCGTGGCGGGGAAATCATAAATCTTAATCTTATGTTGAGCAATCTCATTGAGTATCTGCTTTTTAAACAAATGAACCTCATCTGGCGTCATGGTATCCGCCTTGGCTATAACTGGCACTAGATTCACCTTATCCGACAAGCTCTGCATGCAGGCAATATCCAATGGCAGCAGACCATGACCAGATGGTGCTATGAAATAGAGGCAACAATGAACACGATTGTCCGGTATAGTCTTGCGATACACACGAGATTCGGCGGTCAAATATTCCTCATATTTGCTATCCACATATTCCAGTATGGGAACCCAACAATTACTATTGTCAACAGCATCACCAAAGCCAGGCGTATCGACTACAGTTAGCGTTAGATTAACGCCATTCTCCTTGAGCATTACCTTGGTGGCCTCTACGGCGACTGTCTTCTTTTTGCGTAACGATGGGCCTGGATATTGTTCGGCATTGTATATGTCCGAAAGGAACATGGAATTAATCAATGTTGACTTTCCCAATCCACTGGCGCCTACCACCATCAGGGTAAATTCGAAGCCACGTTTCACCGCCTTGCGATACACCTGATTGGGTAGATTGGCGAAGCCAACGTAACCGGCAATTTCCATAGGTTTTTGTCTTACTGGGAGAGGCGGTTTCTGTGGCTTCGGCTGCTGTTGGGCTTCCTTTTCCTGCAGATCGTGCGTCAACTTGTTCGAATCACCATTTGAGCTGGTAACACTGCCAGCTCCATCTGCCAACTGCAATTTATTCAACGCTGCTGCTGCTGTCGCTGCTGGCACACTGGGTGGCTGCGTTTGTGGACGCTGTGTCGCTGTTGTTGATGAAGAATCGTTGCCATTTGACGATGCCGCTTGCTGCTTGTCGCGCAGGGCCAACTGTGCCAATGTGCTGGGAAGCGCTGAGATGGCGCCGTTTGTGCGAGGACTATTCATTTGTTGTTATTGTATTGTCTTTTATTAGCTTTTGTTACTGTGCGAATTTCACTTTCCTCTTCTTTCTTAACATATACACTAAGAAGGTTTTAACTTTGCACGCTTTTGTGTCGTCACGCCTAGTTTTCAACTTTTGCTCTTGTTGTTCTCACTGTGTTTTAGGGTTTTTTTTTCTTCTTTTTCTTTTTCTTTCGCTGTCAACAAAAGTTCTGCACTGCTGCTGGTACTGCTACTGCTGTTCTTCCTCTTCTTGGCAAAAAAAAAATAATAAGTACGTCAACTACGCGCTATGGTCGTGCTATTGAGTGAGCGAAAAACAAGCGACTGCTGCTGCAGTGAGAGCGCTTACTGCCTACAAGCATGAAAGAGACGAAAGAGCAACGCACACATATTCATATGGCACACAAGACGGCTCAGCGCATGAGTAATACACAAACACACAGGCATATGGCACGCTGCAAGTAAAAGCGGTGCTGCCAACGTGATACAATCAAAAGTGTGTCAGCAGTAGAAAACACGCAAATGACATGCATTAGCTCTTCAAATATTGTTAAACAATTGCAAAAAATTTAAAAACAACTTACGAAATCAATTTATTTTAGTAATATTTATGAATTTGTAATAATTTGATCGAACGTATTACCATTTAAAAACAACGAACACGTTGGCAGCCCTCGATCATTCGCGGTTATCTTTCAGTATTGCCAGCATTCAATTTTGAACTCTCTCAATAGGTAAAGACAAGCGCAGCTGCCTGCGAACTTGGCTGCTGACAATGCTGCCGACGCTTGATTCTACTGTCCGTCTCAAATATACATATCAATGCCCAACACAATACTCTTATCATTTTGTATGTGTTTAAAAATAGCCACAAATGCATTTGTTTTGATTGTGTGTATGTGTTTGTCATTTGTCATTATCTGTGAGCATACCACCATCCATTGATCACTGTTTTAAATACAAACTAAAATGCTATATTTTGTAAATCACCTCTTTTCACTTTTTCTCTTGGTTTTGCTTTTGCAATGCACTGTTGTTGCGCATGAGCGTGAGCAGCGCCACGAATAGAGAGTAAGAATGCCGCTGAGAGTATCTCTGAGTGTCAATTTTGTGAAGCGTGTGTGTGTTTTGTGTATTTGTAAGCAGAGGCAGCGCTCTGTTAATGCTAAACTGATGCGCTACACCCGTGGGAGACGGGCGTGTGGGTGCCGCGTTTCAATTTAATTTTGAGAAATTATTAAGTCAATTCTGACAGAGCGTCTGTCACTTCGAGCCTGGGAAAGTGGCATATTAGCATTTAGTTAACCTGGACTTATACACGTTAATTTCCCTACTAGTAATACGTACACCCAGCTACAGCCCGCTTCTTGCTCGAGTATGTCCTCGTCGAAAATGTCTACGCCATCATCTGTTGTCCTGCGCCATGGTTATGGTTCGCTCCCCCTCCCATTCCTCCTTCCACTCCTTTGCCAGCTTGGCCGTTAGTCCCTACATGCCAATACACACAAACAAAGGTCGTAGATTGTGTGCGTTGTGCTGTTTGTTTGTAATTTAAATTCTCATACACTTGGGAAAGCATGTCGTGTCGAGGGGGCCGTTGCATCGGCACCAACAACCACCAACTAGCCGCCTTCCACCACCAGCATGTCGCATGTCCTGCGTCCTACTACGCCTGCGTAGCCATGCCTTTTGCTTCCTTCCGCAGTTGTCGTCATTTGTGTTGCTGTTTCTTTTGTTGGTGGTAGTTCCTTCCCCTTTTACACGTGGATATCTACACGTCCGTCCAAAAGGTGATCGTGAGAAAGTTTTTTTCTCACATTCGAATCGAGTTTAATTTTAACCTCTGTGTCGGAATTATTATGCTTATGAATTGATATGACTCGAACAGTTGTTGTTCTTGATGTGCAATCACAAGATTTGACTGTACTTCAAAAATGTATCTCATATTATTTTCGAAACATAATAATTTTTAAGTTTGCAGTTAATTTTGCATGAATCTTTTAAAAATTAATTCAATAAGGGTAAATCATAGAGACTTAAATATAATATATATTTTTTTCAATAATCAATGGACCAACTTTTCCATGAGATTTAAAGACAAGCCGATCTCAATTTTATGTCACTGCTTCGATTTTTGTGAAACATTCATTTAAAGCTAATTGTGATCTTAACTTAAGAACTTAAAGTTTAAAAGATTTTTATGTAAATTATCATTTGAAATAAATCAAATCTTAGAATATCAGAATAATCTAAATCTTTTAGAATTTAAATCAACGAAATTAAACAAGAGATAAATCATAAAAAATCTTAAGTCTATGTTCACTTTCGTAAACAAAAGCACAGCTTAGCATGGATTTTATTTAGCAAATCAATAAAATTCGACACGAAACTTCGTCATCTTTGCTGACCTTTAAAATTTTAAGTTTTTCAAAACATATTCTTCACAAACAGTGGATCAACAAATCAACGATATTTGATAGCTATCTGAGTAAAATTTCCTGCCTCGTTTTTTTGATCCTCTGAAAGATTCATTTGAAGTTAGTTGTGACCGCAAATCCTTTAAGTAAAGAGAATACAGTGTTGTTAATCCCCCTCCACACATACAGCAATACTTAGCTGACAACCCTTCAACAGTTTCTTGATCTTACCCGGCAGCGCAGCTGTCTAACATCAGGCACGCTTCATCCAAATCCATTTGTTTTGTTAGGCGCGCATCTTTCTTGATTATGTAAGATGATGTGCCAGCCATGGGCAACAATTACAGCGCATAAAAACGCTGCATGTCCCTTAAAGTCAGTTGAGGTCTTAGCGCCGTTGGATATCCCAACACACGACCCAATACCGAGTTCTATTGTTGTCTCAGTCAAGGCGGCATTGGCAGCTGTGCCAACTTTTGGTGCATGCCAAAAGTAAAGATGAATCGTTGTCATTTTCTTTGAGAGCGAGAGAGAGCAGCTGACCAATACGTACGATCTATGACCATCGCAGGGGAAAAAAACCAACAGCAGCTCATGGACTCAATTGAAGCTGACTTCTTAAAGAATCATGAACAACATTTCCTTTTTCCCATTCTTATAATATTCCTTTAAGTAAAATGATTGCGAATATTGATCGAATGCGAATATAAAATATAAATATAACAAATATATAAGAAATTGTAGAATATCGAAATAATAAAAATTTACACATTAGTAAGATATTATAATAAAAAAATGTTTGATTTTTATTTAAATTGTAAAACTTTATTGGCCATTTAATATTTTCGATATAAAAATATAATAAAACTGCGAGTTCCCATGAGAATATTTTTTAATCGTACTAAAAACAATTCCCAGGTAAAGTCGCAGCTTCTTATATGTAGCTGTTCACTTCTGTCATAAAAGTTTCCAGTTAGCGCAAGTAGCGCTCCCCATTTATCAAATTCATAAAAATAAAATAACAAAAAAAAGAAAGAGAGCGAGGGGAACGTGTGGACTTGAAAGAACTTCACTTTCTGTCATGACTTCTAATACCACCGGACACACCACTACGCGCACTTCAGTCAAATTTCTCTCCTCCCCAACTGCATTCACCCTGACTAAGCGCTATAAAAATCAACAAAAAATTCATTTAAATCAACATATATCTTCGCTTAAGCATCTCAGTTCCAGTTTCTTTCCTATACTTCACACATTTGCTACTGTTTCATATTTTACATGCTCATTATTGAAGTTTTTGGGGGCGTGCGGTGACTGGAGGCAAGAGGCAGGAGTCTGGATTCTAGAGTCTGGAATCTGAAGCAGTTTTTATATGTGGGTGCAAGTATAGCACACCCCATAATAACTGGCAGTTCCCACAGAAAAATTCAGCTAAAAATAATGATCCCCAGCCCGATCTAACCGCAGGCACTAATTTGAGGTTACGGAAGGTCCCACATATGCTACCTTGCTGTGGAATTGATTAAGATGAGATGTGATGGTGAGTTGAAAAGAGAAAAACGCATTGGAAGTAATGGCCTATTCTCATTCCCAATACAATAAAAATTAAAGTGTTTTAATGTGTAAATCGTGCGTTGGTAAATAATGCAACTGAAAGTAAGGCCACAGCGTACAAGGAAGCCCTAGAACAGATATGTAGTAGGATTATGGGACGAAAGAATGGACAGTTGGAAATGGAGACAGAGACGGAGACGAAGACGGCTACCGACCATCGATCATGCCACACTAAACGGCATTTACCTTGATCCCGAATCCCGAGATCGAATTAAAAAACTATACGAAAGGAAGCCAAAGCAACTCAGTGATATTGAACTTTGATTTTATATGGTTCATTTTTCTTATAGAATTTCATTCTTCGTTTGTCTTCTGTTTCTTAAGAAGCGACTAAACGAACAATCGACCGATTAACCAAGCAACCGACCAACGGAGCATTCACTGAGATCGTCATCGTCACGTTTGGGCCCAGACGAAATGATCCACATTCGCAAAAGGCGAGTACTGACAGACAGGCTGACTGACTGACAGACTGTCCGTCTTCCCCATATGTGTGATGAGTCTGCGGTTCAGACAGCTTTTTTGCCAACTCATGATTTTTATTGAGTTTTCTCGTGGGAAAAAGTTTGCCAAATTTGCAGCTAAATGCATCTTATTAGCAGCCCTGTAACAGATTATTAAGACAACTGTCGAACGACAGAGAGCAAAAGAGAGATAAAGATAGAGAGAGATCAAACATTGGGTTAACCACAAAATTAAAACTATACAAATGTACAAATGTAATTTATATGTACATGTATAGTGTACATATAATGTACATATACATACACATATGTATGTACATGCATATGTCGGCTATAATCATAGGCAAATGTGACGGTTATTCAATTTACGAAAATTGTCGCCCCGTTTTTAAAGGGGATTTACGCTCATTGCCGAGTGCAATCTTCATCGCCTGCTTTGCACAACCAGAGTTGCCATGCGGCGCAATAGTTTTATTATAGGCCTCTAAAGCTGTCTAACCAAGTCACTGCAGCTGTCATATGGTGCATGGACCATGGACTACTCACTGAATTTTCTTTCTGTCATATTTTAATCCTACCAACATTGTAAAGTAATAAATTTCTTGAGTCTTCTGATGTTTTTTTTTTGCTCTTGGTACGAAAAAGAGAAATTCATACGCATGTCATGTCTTCAGGTAAGCTTCAGTTAGTGATTGACCCGTGACCAGGCCGCGAGAATTGCAACCCCATAGAAAAGGGAGATCTTAAGGGGGTTTCTTTCTATCTTTGCCTGGCAAGCACCTAAGACAGCTGCTGGCGTGTCTGGCGCAAGACAACCCCGAGATTATTCTTAAGAAATATTTAATGAATTGCGCCCAATGATCAGCACTGATTAAGTTTCCATTCGCCGGCTAAGGGTAGTTTGCAAATTTTACCCCTGATAGAAGTGATAGAGGAACTCGGTTGCAACTCCGAAGAAAAATGAATTGCGATATATGGGTAAAATGTGAAATAAATATAAAACTTAAATAAAATCATTTTATTTCTGTTTTTGCTTACTCCGTATATATCATACATATTTGTACATACATATGTATATATTTTCCCACATAAGTTTTACTTGCTCATTTATATTATATAGCTGTATACATAGTTTTCATGATTAGAGCATATATTCCCAGCGTATCTATAATAATTATTGCAATGCTATCTTTATTCGACGCTCAAGTTTGAGCGCTTGTATGTAAATTACAATGCTTTGACAACTCTTTTGCACCACTTATTGAACTCAGTTGACACTCATCCAACTGTTGAGTGACTTTTTTTGAGTGCAATTTGCCTGCAGTAGAATTTCTATGCTTGTGTGTAGAACCACCCCAAATGCGCTTCTGAGTGAACGTTCCCTCTCACGACTGGCTACCTGCGCTAGCGACGTTGTCGTCGTCGTTTTCGTTCATCGTGTTCGCTTCTCAGGTAAACGAGTCGACTCTGACTCGTTTTGCCGTCGTCGCACATCATTTTTAGTTAGCGCGCATGCTTCGACGAGGATCAGTATCCTTTTGGCGTTCCGTGTGCGCGGTAGTCTGCCGCATCCTTCGACACGCAGCTAATATCGAACAAAATAAGAAAACGTTACAAATGAACTAAAACGAACTCGTACATTTTGTTAAGTTTTTATATCTTTGGACATTTGCAATAATTTGTTGTTACTTTCATTTCGTAATTGAACCAAAGTTTTTGTGTTGTGAAAAATACAATTTTATTGTGTGTTGCTTAAAATATAAATAAAGTGCTGCGATCGATCGATTGGATTTAATACGCGATTCAATCTCATTTTCTGGATTACAAAAAAAAAGAAAAACTCAAAAATGGATTACAAACACGATCTTAACTCAGATGATGATTTCGACTGCTCCAATGGCTATAGCGACAGCTATAACAGCAACGGACGCATGTCCAATACCAGCGGCATGTCCAAGGCAGAGCTGAGAAAGGTAAATTTCCCGAGAGAAAGAATAAGTGAGAAAGAAAGCTTAATGCAATGGATAATTATAGTCTAAGAAAAACATTAAAAATAATAACTATAGAAATCAGAAGTCAAATTAGAAATTTATATTTAATACGACTTATAAAATCATTGCAAAAACATAATTTCTTTCAATATCTATTAAAAATTTTTAAAAGTAATTTGAGTTTTAGCTAATGTTCTAAGCCATTTTCTTTTATTCTTTTCAATAATAGACTAACAAACCAATTATGGAAAAGAGACGTCGCGCTCGTATCAATCATTGCTTAAACGAGTTGAAATCTCTCATACTGGAGGCCATGAAAAAAGACGTAAGTATCCTCAACAAAAAAAAAGGACAAAAAACGTGAAAAACATACAAATTTCAAAGTACAAAAGCAAAATTCAGTTGAAACTTGGGACAAATTCAATTTATTGACTTAGAAACTAGTCTCAAGATTAGTTTAGTTCACTTTCCATATAAACGGTGTCATAAAACACATGAAATTCATAAACTGCAAATGTTCAAGTGTCTGTGAAGTCGGCAAAACTACAAAAGGATACGAAAAAAAAGAAACTCCTACAACTGACAGACATACGAACAGACAAAAACGAAGACAAAAAAAAATAAATAAAGGGAATCGAGTCAACACTTTAATTGAGTATTAAATTTTATTGATGATCATTACAAGAGAGCGCCGACGATGACGATGACGACGACGACGAAGACGTAGTATGAAAATGGGAATGGGAATAGCGAGGCAGTCAGACCAAAAGTGTTAACAAGTCAAGAAATTACGCAGAAATCTCTGACAGCGAGACAGTAAACCTGTTTCTACAGGAGCCACCAGTAGATCCTGCTGTGAGAAAAACACAAAAACAAAAAAAAAAACGGAATACACATAAAAAATGAGATAGAAGCGAAGACTTCGACGATGACGCCGATGTCGCTGGCGTTGTCGATGTCGATGCCAACGTCAGTGTAGCAGAAATTCTCTGCGGGCAACGACGACGAAAAATCAAATAAGAAAGATATTGAAGAAAAAGCAAAAGTAAACAAAAGATGCAGACATGAGAGCAATAAGACAGCAAGAGTTAGTATGTAAGTGTGAGAGAGACTGCGGAAGAGTGAGAGGGCAGCACAGACAGCGGTCGACCTGCGTGGGAAACTTTTGCAAAATATGCAGCCGACGGCAGCGGCAGCCGCAGCGCAGCATGCAGCGCAGCAGCAGCACTGCCACACAGATTCGCTGCCGTTCCATCCGCCTCACTGACTGCGCTCCCTGCGCTCTCTTCCGTGCTGAGACGCTCAGCGTTTGCTGACCGCACTTGGGGCGTGTCATACTTCTAAGCTCAGAAGAGCTTAGCGACCGCGCAGCTGAGGGGAGAGCGCGCTGAGGTATCGGCTGGACTGCAGAGAAGGGCGCAAGCAGGAACAGAAAGCGAACCGACGGAAACGGAGGCAGATTACAAATAGTTGGACATATGAGGCAAGAAACGTGCTCGCGCGTCTGCATCATTCACTTTTCACAATGCCCTGCAGCTAAAAGAGTAACACATAGGGTAGTTCAATTAGTTAGCAGAAAAAGGAAAATTTCAAGTTGCAGAATTGTTAAAGTATTGTGATGAAACAGATTAAGAGCACAACGAGCATAACAATCATTATAGAGTATAGCAAAGTCTACGTTATGCACATGACCGTAGCACATTTATGTGTGTTTCACTTGTTTCCCATGCATTGAACTTGTTATAGGGCCTTGTTATTTGAGGTTCGAGACTGGGTCTGGTCCTGGTCAATGCACGAAAACAATTATGGAAAAGGCCGACATACTCGAGATGACTGTGAAGCATTTACAATCGGTGCAACGCCAACAGCTCAACATGGCAATCCAAAGTGATCCTAGTGTGGTGCACAAGTTCAAGACGGGATTTGTTGAATGCGCCGAGGAGGTTAATCGTTATGTTAGCCAAATGGAGGGCATCGATACGGGTGTTCGTCAACGTCTTAGCGCACATCTCAACAATTGTGCCAATAGTCTCGAGCAGATAGGTTCGATGAGTAACTTCAATAATGGTTATCGTGGTCAAATACCACCAGCTGCCATATTTCCCAGCACTGTTGCTCCATTGTTTCCTCCACTTCCCCAAGATTTGAACAATAACAACAACAACAACGGAAACAGCATCAACAATAGCAACCACAGCAACAATAATAGCCGGGAAACAGCAACAGCATCCGCTATACAAATGAGTGGCCTGCAGCTCATCCCCTCGCGCTTGCCATCGGGCGAGTTTGCACTGGTTATGCCAAATTCCACAACAACAACGGCGTCGGCGGCCCAACCCTTTGTCTGGCCAGGATCGGCTGCGACTGCAGCTAGTACATTGGCCAACATTGCAAATCCTACGCATCTTAACGACTATGCACAAAGCTTTCGTTTGAGTGCATTCAACAAGCCAGCAGCATTACCTCAGACACAAATTTCTTTGAGTGGAGCAAATGCAGCAAATGGAGTAGCAGCAACAGGCCACAATATTGTAGGCACTAAGCATACAACTAGCAGTCCTCCATTGAGCCCGATCTCTTCCATCTCCAGTCAGAGTCAGGGTGAAGAATCACGCGCTGCTTCTCCAGCAAATGCAGCACATACAGAACTGCTGTTGACCAAGCAGCATAGCTTTACCGGCGTATTCTCGACGCCACCGCCAACTAGCGCCGAAACTTCATTCAATACCAGCGGCTCACTGAATCTCAGTGGTGGTAGCCATGATAGCAGTGCATCCGCCTGCAATGCATCGCATTTTCTGGTTGCGCACTTGCAACAACAGCAAGTGAGTTCAACAAGTGAGCATGGAAACAGTCGACTTACCAAGCGGGAGCGTGAGGCTGAGCTGGAGCAGGAACATGCTGATTCTAGCGATTGCTCATTAATGGATGAGCCATCATCTAAGAAATTTCTGGGTGCTGCCAACGAGAAATCCAGCTCCGCCTGGCGGCCGTGGTAAATCTGCAGCTACTTCTCTCTTCTTCTAATTTAAGTTTATTCTCTTTCGCACAATGACAACAAAAAAAGTTAATTAATTTGTTAATTTGATTCATTTATTTGATTGTAATTACTATTTAAGCTTATCTTCTTCAATTTTAAGTTCAGCTGTGATTTTTTTACGTGTATTTTTTGTGTAATTATTTTTTGTACAATTTTTAATCAACTTTATTAATTATAATTTTAAATATTTGAATTAATTATTATGTAGATTAAAAACTTGCTTTGAAAATAACTATATGAAATGTTCTTTAATTCATTATTATTATGATTATTATCATTATTATTACTGCTATGATTATTATTAATATTATTATATTAATTATTTCATAAGCGTGTTTGACTAAGTTATGTAGATCTTAGTAACAAGTTTTTCATGTTTTATTTGTATTTTACAATGATTATAAATATTATTTTTAAGCGATTTAAGCGATCCGTGCTGCGATTTATTTATGCAAAGAGTAAAAACAGTGTAAACAAAAATAAAAAATGCTTCAACAAAAAAAAAACAAAAAAATTGTTTCAAATTTGTAAATAAAAATAAAATAAAAAAAATCAGAAGATTCGATAAATTTGCAAGCTTTAACTAAAAGTTTTGCATCCCAAAGATTATTTTAAACGATCATTGCCATAGCTATATTATAATATTTCTCTAGTGATAGAACTTTATAGATCCAGATGTGTATGTCTTTACAATACTTAAATACTGTAAGTTTTAAGAGCATATTTTTACAAGCATGTGCTTTATATAAATACTCAAATTGTGAAGCGATCGTTCCTATAGTTGCTATACGAAATAGTAGTCTTATTTGAAGCCTACTTGTCAGACATTGATAAGTTTCACTAAGTCGAAAGTGCAGTTGAATTCGGATTGCTTGTGAACTGGATTTGAACTTTCTATGCGTTGTAAGCTACGGGCTAAAATTAATATACTCTTCGAAGGCTATATAATTAGGGATAATAAAAGAAATAATCAAGAACATTTGAAAATTTCTGCTTTAGTCACTGCACAATGATGAGCTGTGAGCAAAGAAATGAAGTCTAAATCTAATGGCGTTTATAAAATATAAAAAATATATTAGTGCTAATTAAATATATTAAACAGTAGAATACAAAACGAAATCGGAAGTCAGCTCACGACTTCCAACGAACAACTTGACTTTAAAAACTTGAACCCACAAAACGGAAACTGATAATAAATATTTGGATTTCATGTTTTTCTGTGTATAGCCAAACATTCTCTTGAGCATATTATATATAATCATTTGTCGCGTCACTTCCGCCTCATACTTCATATAGTCCTTAAGACGATGCTGCTTATACAATTGATCAAGCAGTTCGAATAAATCAATTTCCAGAGCACGCAGGGATATTTCCAATTCGGGTGTATGCGTACCAGATAGTAATGCCTGCATATAGATTGTCGAAATCTTTTGCAGTGCTTCATCCAGCGCATTGAGCATAGCATCCTCTCGATCATGTACTAGCCTAGAGGGTCCTATGAGCTTCGGTGAGGCATGATAACTTGATAACGCATCCTCTGCTACGATTAACGGTGATACAATTAAACAGATCAGCAATAGCTGAATTAATATTATCTTTAGTTCCATTCATTAAGCGTAATCTGTACACTTAACATTTAGTTGAAAACTTTATCGAGGACCGTCGCACACCTGCCCAGCCAATTTATCATTGCTGATGATCACTGCGTGCTTTGCTTGCAATAACTTTTGAGTGCGTTCAAAAATCAAATTTACCCTGTTTATATATAGACAGCGGACACAAGTTATTGCACTATCTATTCATCTATTCAGTAAATAGTCGCAAAAAGCATCTGGACAAGGCCGTCTCTGTTCATAAGTTTGATTATAGTTACTCGTATTTATTATCAGTTTCCGTTTTGTGGGTTCAAGTTTTTAAAGTCAAGTTGTTCGTTGGAAGTCGTGAGCTGACTTCCGATTTCGTTTTGTATTCTACTGTTTAATATATTTAATTAGCACTAATATATTTTTTATATTTTATAAACGCCATTAGATTTAGACTTCATTTCTTTGCTCACAGCTCATCATTGTGCAGTGACTAAAGCAGAAATTTTCAAATGTTCTTGATTATTTCTTTTATTATCCCTAATTATATAGCCTTCGAAGAGTATATTAATTTTAGCCCGTAGCTTACAACGCATAGAAAGTTCAAATCCAGTTCACAAGCAATCCGAATTCAACTTCACTTTCGACTTAGTGAAACTTATCAATGTCTGACAAGTAGGCTTCAAATAAGACTACTATTTCGTATAGCAACTATAGGAACGATCGCTTCACAATTTGAGTATTTATATAAAGCACATGCTTGTAAAAATATGCTCTTAAAACTTACAGTATTTAAGTATTGTAAAGACATACACATCTGGATCTATAAAGTTCTATCACTAGAGAAATATTATAATATAGCTATGGCAATGATCGTTTAAAATAATCTTTGGGATGCAAAACTTTTAGTTAAAGCTTGCAAATTTATCGAATCTTCTGATTTTTTTTATTTTATTTTTATTTACAAATTTGAAACAATTTTTTTGTTTTTTTTTTGTTGAAGCATTTTTTATTTTTGTTTACACTGTTTTTACTCTTTGCATAAATAAATCGCAGCACGGATCGCTTAAATCGCTTAAAAATAATATTTATAATCATTGTAAAATACAAATAAAACATGAAAAACTTGTTACTAAGATCTACATAACTTAGTCAAACACGCTTATGAAATAATTAATATAATAATATTAATAATAATCATAGCAGTAATAATAATGATAATAATCATAATAATAATGAATTAAAGAACATTTCATATAGTTATTTTCAAAGCAAGTTTTTAATCTACATAATAATTAATTCAAATATTTAAAATTATAATTAATAAAGTTGATTAAAAATTGTACAAAAAATAATTACACAAAAAATACACGTAAAAAAATCACAGCTGAACTTAAAATTGAAGAAGATAAGCTTAAATAGTAATTACAATCAAATAAATGAATCAAATTAACAAATTAATTAACTTTTTTTGTTGTCATTGTGCGAAAGAGAATAAACTTAAATTAGAAGAAGAGAGAAGTAGCTGCAGATTTACCACGGCCGCCAGGCGGAGCTGGATTTCTCGTTGGCAGCACCCAGAAATTTCTTAGATGATGGCTCATCCATTAATGAGCAATCGCTAGAATCAGCATGTTCCTGCTCCAGCTCAGCCTCACGCTCCCGCTTGGTAAGTCGACTGTTTCCATGCTCACTTGTTGAACTCACTTGCTGTTGTTGCAAGTGCGCAACCAGAAAATGCGATGCATTGCAGGCGGATGCACTGCTATCATGGCTACCACCACTGAGATTCAGTGAGCCGCTGGTATTGAATGAAGTTTCGGCGCTAGTTGGCGGTGGCGTCGAGAATACGCCGGTAAAGCTATGCTGCTTGGTCAACAGCAGTTCTGTATGTGCTGCATTTGCTGGAGAAGCAGCGCGTGATTCTTCACCCTGACTCTGACTGGAGATGGAAGAGATCGGGCTCAATGGAGGACTGCTAGTTGTATGCTTAGTGCCTACAATATTGTGGCCTGTTGCTGCTACTCCATTTGCTGCATTTGCTCCACTCAAAGAAATTTGTGTCTGAGGTAATGCTGCTGGCTTGTTGAATGCACTCAAACGAAAGCTTTGTGCATAGTCGTTAAGATGCGTAGGATTTGCAATGTTGGCCAATGTACTAGCTGCAGTCGCAGCCGATCCTGGCCAGACAAAGGGTTGGGCCGCCGACGCCGTTGTTGTTGTGGAATTTGGCATAACCAGTGCAAACTCGCCCGATGGCAAGCGCGAGGGGATGAGCTGCAGGCCACTCATTTGTATAGCGGATGCTGTTGCTGTTTCCCGGCTATTATTGTTGCTGTGGTTGCTATTGTTGATGCTGTTTCCGTTGTTGTTGTTGTTATTGTTCAAATCTTGGGGAAGTGGAGGAAACAATGGAGCAACAGTGCTGGGAAATATGGCAGCTGGTGGTATTTGACCACGATAACCATTATTGAAGTTACTCATCGAACCTATCTGCTCGAGACTATTGGCACAATTGTTGAGATGTGCGCTAAGACGTTGACGAACACCCGTATCGATGCCCTCCATTTGGCTAACATAACGATTAACCTCCTCGGCGCATTCAACAAATCCCGTCTTGAACTTGTGCACCACACTAGGATCACTTTGGATTGCCATGTTGAGCTGTTGGCGTTGCACCGATTGTAAATGCTTCACAGTCATCTCGAGTATGTCGGCCTTTTCCAGTTTGGTATGTCGCGCCGGCTAAAAACGGTAGAAGAAAATAAAAACAGACAATGATTAACTAACGTGTCTCTCTCTCTCTCTCTCTCTCTCTCTTTCTCTCTCTCCGAGAACTTAAAACTCAGATGTCGCCGCTGGCCGCCTTTGGCCGCCTGGCTAATTGTTTTCGTGCATTGACCAGGACCAGACCCAGTCTCGAACCTCAAATAACAAGGCCCTATAACAAGTTCAATGCATGGGAAACAAGTGAAACACACATAAATGTGCTACGGTCATGTGCATAACGTAGACTTTGCTATACTCTATAATGATTGTTATGCTCGTTGTGCTCTTAATCTGTTTCATCACAATACTTTAACAATTCTGCAACTTGAAATTTCCTTTTTCTGCTAACTAATTGAACTACCTTATTTGTTACTCTTTTAGCTGCAGGGCATTGTGAAAAGTGAATGATGCAGACGCGCAAGCACGTTTCTTGCCTCATATGTCCAACTATTTGTAATCTGCCTCTGTTTCTGTCGGTTCTTTTTCTGTTTTTGTTTGGTTCTTTTTTCAGTCCAGCCAAATAGCGCGCACTCCCCAAAGCTGCGCGGTCACTAAGCTCTCTGACAAAGTTGATAGACTTGGCTGTATAAACTCTGAGAGACTTGCATGGAAGGAGCGTGGGAGCGAGAGTGAGATGGATAGAATGGCAGCAATCTGTTTGGCACTTCTTCTACTGCGTGCATTCTCCTTCTGCTGCCGCTGCCGTCGGCTGCATATTTTGCAAAAGTTTCCCACGCAGGTCGACCGCTGTCTGTGCTGCCCTCTCACTCTTCCGCAGTCTCTCTCACACTTACATACTAACTCTTGCTGTCTTATTGCTCTCATGTCTGCATCTTTTGTTTACTTTTGCTTTTTCTTCAATATCTTTCTTATTTGATTTTTCGTCGTCGTTGCCCGCAGAGAATTTCTGCTACACTGACGTTGGCATCGACATCGACAACGCCAGCGACATCGGCGTCATCGTCGAAGTCTTCGCTTCTATCTCATTTTTTATGTGTATTCCGTTTTTTTTTTTGTTTTTGTGTTTTTCTCACAGCAGGATCTACTGGTGGCTCCTGTAGAAACAGGTTTACTGTCTCGCTGTCAGAGATTTCTGCGTAATTTCTTGACTTGTTAACACTTTTGGTCTGACTGCCTCGCTATTCCCATTCCCATTTTCATACTACGTCTTCGTCGTCGTCGTCATCGTCATCGTCGGCGCTCTCTTGTAATGATCATCAATAAAATTTAATACTCAATTAAAGTGTTGACTCGATTCCCTTTATTTATTTTTTTTTGTCTTCGTTTTTGTCTGTTCGTATGTCTGTCAGTTGTAGGAGTTTCTTTTTTTTCGTATCCTTTTGTAGTTTTGCCGACTTCACAGACACTTGAACATTTGCAGTTTATGAATTTCATGTGTTTTATGACACCGTTTATATGGAAAGTGAACTAAACTAATCTTGAGACTAGTTTCTAAGTCAATAAATTGAATTTGTCCCAAGTTTCAACTGAATTTTGCTTTTGTACTTTGAAATTTGTATGTTTTTCACGTTTTTTGTCCTTTTTTTTTGTTGAGGATACTTACGTCTTTTTTCATGGCCTCCAGTATGAGAGATTTCAACTCGTTTAAGCAATGATTGATACGAGCGCGACGTCTCTTTTCCATAATTGGTTTGTTAGTCTATTATTGAAAAGAATAAAAGAAAATGGCTTAGAACATTAGCTAAAACTCAAATTACTTTTAAAAATTTGTAATAGATATTGAAAGAAATTATGTTTTTGCAATGATTTTATAAGTCGTATTAAATATAAATTTCTAATTTGACTTCTGATTTCTATAGTTATTATTTTTAATGTTTTTCTTAGACTATAATTATCCATTGCATTAAGCTTTCTTTCTCACTTATTCTTTCTCTCGGGAAATTTACCTTTCTCAGCTCTGCCTTGGACATGCCGCTGGTATTGGACATGCGTCCGTTGCTGTTATAGCTGTCGCTATAGCCATTGGAGCAGTCGAAATCATCATCTGAGTTAAGATCGTGTTTGTAATCCATTTTTGAGTTTTTCTTTTTTTTTGTAATCCAGAAAATGAGATTGAATCGCGTATTAAATCCAATCGATCGATCGCAGCACTTTATTTATATTTTAAGCAACACACAATAAAATTGTATTTTTCACAACACAAAAACTTTGGTTCAATTACGAAATGAAAGTAACAACAAATTATTGCAAATGTCCAAAGATATAAAAACTTAACAAAATGTACGAGTTCGTTTTAGTTCATTTGTAACGTTTTCTTATTTTGTTCGATATTAGCTGCGTGTCGAAGGATGCGGCAGACTACCGCGCACACGGAACGCCAAAAGGATACTGATCCTCGTCGAAGCATGCGCGCTAACTAAAAATGATGTGCGACGACGGCAAAACGAGTCAGAGTCGACTCGTTTACCTGAGAAGCGAACACGATGAACGAAAACGACGACGACAACGTCGCTAGCGCAGGTAGCCAGTCGTGAGAGGGAACGTTCACTCAGAAGCGCATTTGGGGTGGTTCTACACACAAGCATAGAAATTCTACTGCAGGCAAATTGCACTCAAAAAAAGTCACTCAACAGTTGGATGAGTGTCAACTGAGTTCAATAAGTGGTGCAAAAGAGTTGTCAAAGCATTGTAATTTACATACAAGCGCTCAAACTTGAGCGTCGAATAAAGATAGCATTGCAATAATTATTATAGATACGCTGGGAATATATGCTCTAATCATGAAAACTATGTATACAGCTATATAATATAAATGAGCAAGTAAAACTTATGTGGGAAAATATATACATATGTATGTACAAATATGTATGATATATACGGAGTAAGCAAAAACAGAAATAAAATGATTTTATTTAAGTTTTATATTTATTTCACATTTTACCCATATATCGCAATTCATTTTTCTTCGGAGTTGCAACCGAGTTCCTCTATCACTTCTATCAGGGGTAAAATTTGCAAACTACCCTTAGCCGGCGAATGGAAACTTAATCAGTGCTGATCATTGGGCGCAATTCATTAAATATTTCTTAAGAATAATCTCGGGGTTGTCTTGCGCCAGACACGCCAGCAGCTGTCTTAGGTGCTTGCCAGGCAAAGATAGAAAGAAACCCCCTTAAGATCTCCCTTTTCTATGGGGTTGCAATTCTCGCGGCCTGGTCACGGGTCAATCACTAACTGAAGCTTACCTGAAGACATGACATGCGTATGAATTTCTCTTTTTCGTACCAAGAGCAAAAAAAAACATCAGAAGACTCAAGAAATTTATTACTTTACAATGTTGGTAGGATTAAAATATGACAGAAAGAAAATTCAGTGAGTAGTCCATGGTCCATGCACCATATGACAGCTGCAGTGACTTGGTTAGACAGCTTTAGAGGCCTATAATAAAACTATTGCGCCGCATGGCAACTCTGGTTGTGCAAAGCAGGCGATGAAGATTGCACTCGGCAATGAGCGTAAATCCCCTTTAAAAACGGGGCGACAATTTTCGTAAATTGAATAACCGTCACATTTGCCTATGATTATAGCCGACATATGCATGTACATACATATGTGTATGTATATGTACATTATATGTACACTATACATGTACATATAAATTACATTTGTACATTTGTATAGTTTTAATTTTGTGGTTAACCCAATGTTTGATCTCTCTCTATCTTTATCTCTCTTTTGCTCTCTGTCGTTCGACAGTTGTCTTAATAATCTGTTACAGGGCTGCTAATAAGATGCATTTAGCTGCAAATTTGGCAAACTTTTTCCCACGAGAAAACTCAATAAAAATCATGAGTTGGCAAAAAAGCTGTCTGAACCGCAGACTCATCACACATATGGGGAAGACGGACAGTCTGTCAGTCAGTCAGCCTGTCTGTCAGTACTCGCCTTTTGCGAATGTGGATCATTTCGTCTGGGCCCAAACGTGACGATGACGATCTCAGTGAATGCTCCGTTGGTCGGTTGCTTGGTTAATCGGTCGATTGTTCGTTTAGTCGCTTCTTAAGAAACAGAAGACAAACGAAGAATGAAATTCTATAAGAAAAATGAACCATATAAAATCAAAGTTCAATATCACTGAGTTGCTTTGGCTTCCTTTCGTATAGTTTTTTAATTCGATCTCGGGATTCGGGATCAAGGTAAATGCCGTTTAGTGTGGCATGATCGATGGTCGGTAGCCGTCTTCGTCTCCGTCTCTGTCTCCATTTCCAACTGTCCATTCTTTCGTCCCATAATCCTACTACATATCTGTTCTAGGGCTTCCTTGTACGCTGTGGCCTTACTTTCAGTTGCATTATTTACCAACGCACGATTTACACATTAAAACACTTTAATTTTTATTGTATTGGGAATGAGAATAGGCCATTACTTCCAATGCGTTTTTCTCTTTTCAACTCACCATCACATCTCATCTTAATCAATTCCACAGCAAGGTAGCATATGTGGGACCTTCCGTAACCTCAAATTAGTGCCTGCGGTTAGATCGGGCTGGGGATCATTATTTTTAGCTGAATTTTTCTGTGGGAACTGCCAGTTATTATGGGGTGTGCTATACTTGCACCCACATATAAAAACTGCTTCAGATTCCAGACTCTAGAATCCAGACTCCTGCCTCTTGCCTCCAGTCACCGCACGCCCCCAAAAACTTCAATAATGAGCATGTAAAATATGAAACAGTAGCAAATGTGTGAAGTATAGGAAAGAAACTGGAACTGAGATGCTTAAGCGAAGATATATGTTGATTTAAATGAATTTTTTGTTGATTTTTATAGCGCTTAGTCAGGGTGAATGCAGTTGGGGAGGAGAGAAATTTGACTGAAGTGCGCGTAGTGGTGTGTCCGGTGGTATTAGAAGTCATGACAGAAAGTGAAGTTCTTTCAAGTCCACACGTTCCCCTCGCTCTCTTTCTTTTTTTTGTTATTTTATTTTTATGAATTTGATAAATGGGGAGCGCTACTTGCGCTAACTGGAAACTTTTATGACAGAAGTGAACAGCTACATATAAGAAGCTGCGACTTTACCTGGGAATTGTTTTTAGTACGATTAAAAAATATTCTCATGGGAACTCGCAGTTTTATTATATTTTTATATCGAAAATATTAAATGGCCAATAAAGTTTTACAATTTAAATAAAAATCAAACATTTTTTTATTATAATATCTTACTAATGTGTAAATTTTTATTATTTCGATATTCTACAATTTCTTATATATTTGTTATATTTATATTTTATATTCGCATTCGATCAATATTCGCAATCATTTTACTTAAAGGAATATTATAAGAATGGGAAAAAGGAAATGTTGTTCATGATTCTTTAAGAAGTCAGCTTCAATTGAGTCCATGAGCTGCTGTTGGTTTTTTTCCCCTGCGATGGTCATAGATCGTACGTATTGGTCAGCTGCTCTCTCTCGCTCTCAAAGAAAATGACAACGATTCATCTTTACTTTTGGCATGCACCAAAAGTTGGCACAGCTGCCAATGCCGCCTTGACTGAGACAACAATAGAACTCGGTATTGGGTCGTGTGTTGGGATATCCAACGGCGCTAAGACCTCAACTGACTTTAAGGGACATGCAGCGTTTTTATGCGCTGTAATTGTTGCCCATGGCTGGCACATCATCTTACATAATCAAGAAAGATGCGCGCCTAACAAAACAAATGGATTTGGATGAAGCGTGCCTGATGTTAGACAGCTGCGCTGCCGGGTAAGATCAAGAAACTGTTGAAGGGTTGTCAGCTAAGTATTGCTGTATGTGTGGAGGGGGATTAACAACACTGTATTCTCTTTACTTAAAGGATTTGCGGTCACAACTAACTTCAAATGAATCTTTCAGAGGATCAAAAAAACGAGGCAGGAAATTTTACTCAGATAGCTATCAAATATCGTTGATTTGTTGATCCACTGTTTGTGAAGAATATGTTTTGAAAAACTTAAAATTTTAAAGGTCAGCAAAGATGACGAAGTTTCGTGTCGAATTTTATTGATTTGCTAAATAAAATCCATGCTAAGCTGTGCTTTTGTTTACGAAAGTGAACATAGACTTAAGATTTTTTATGATTTATCTCTTGTTTAATTTCGTTGATTTAAATTCTAAAAGATTTAGATTATTCTGATATTCTAAGATTTGATTTATTTCAAATGATAATTTACATAAAAATCTTTTAAACTTTAAGTTCTTAAGTTAAGATCACAATTAGCTTTAAATGAATGTTTCACAAAAATCGAAGCAGTGACATAAAATTGAGATCGGCTTGTCTTTAAATCTCATGGAAAAGTTGGTCCATTGATTATTGAAAAAAATATATATTATATTTAAGTCTCTATGATTTACCCTTATTGAATTAATTTTTAAAAGATTCATGCAAAATTAACTGCAAACTTAAAAATTATTATGTTTCGAAAATAATATGAGATACATTTTTGAAGTACAGTCAAATCTTGTGATTGCACATCAAGAACAACAACTGTTCGAGTCATATCAATTCATAAGCATAATAATTCCGACACAGAGGTTAAAATTAAACTCGATTCGAATGTGAGAAAAAAACTTTCTCACGATCACCTTTTGGACGGACGTGTAGATATCCACGTGTAAAAGGGGAAGGAACTACCACCAACAAAAGAAACAGCAACACAAATGACGACAACTGCGGAAGGAAGCAAAAGGCATGGCTACGCAGGCGTAGTAGGACGCAGGACATGCGACATGCTGGTGGTGGAAGGCGGCTAGTTGGTGGTTGTTGGTGCCGATGCAACGGCCCCCTCGACACGACATGCTTTCCCAAGTGTATGAGAATTTAAATTACAAACAAACAGCACAACGCACACAATCTACGACCTTTGTTTGTGTGTATTCGCATGTAGCAGGGACTAACGGTCCTCGACACTGATTCTGTAGCTGA
>JBAMBR010006266.1:0-53434 GCA_037044475.1 Zaprionus obscuricornis | reverse complement strand
TGCGTGTGTATGTTTGAGTGCATGAGAAAAGCAGCTTATAGCTTCACATTTGAGTATCTGTAGCTGAGCGTATATGTCTGTCTGTCTGTCTGTCTCTCTGTCTGTCTATCTATCTGCCTGACGCTATATGTATGTGTGTATGTGTGTGTGTGTGTGTGTGTTGAGTTTATTTAAGCAAGTCGAAAGTTTTAGCTTGCAAGATTTACCGTGTGCGCTGCCAGGCAAAAACTTCTTTTGCAGCGCCATTGACTTTTGTATTTGTTACAAGTTTTCGTAAGCATTTCACAACCTCAACCTCTTCACCGAAAAACAACTGCAACCTCTGAACTCACTAGCTCTCTCTCTCTCGCTCTCTCATTCTCGCACACACTCTCTCTCTCTCACACACACCTTGATGCTTGCCTATCAAAACTGTTTTGCAAACTCCTCTTTAGCCAAGGCTAAGCTGCTGCTCTTGTGCTTTTTTTTTTGCAGCGTTTGTAATTTGCTTGTGAAAAATATGAAGTTGAAACGCGCACGGATTTCTATGAGTAAACAAACAACAACAAAAAGTGTAAGAAACAAAAAAAAAAAAAAAAAAATGTAATATCTATGAAGAAAATTTTTGATATCTTAAGAACTGCAAAATATTCTGCTACATATAGATTTTAATGACTAGAAAAATCAACACACACACACAGACACACACAAGTGCAATAAGCAAGTAAAATAATTAAATGAAAAAGTATTTCAAAATTTAATTAAAAATTATTTAAATAATAAAAATAATAAATAAAAATAAATATAAAGAAAAAAATTTTTATAATAAAAAAAATATATATATATACCTTAAATTTAAATTTAAAAAAAAAAAAAACATATATATATATATATATATAATATTATTTTACTACGCATCTAGTGAAACTTTTGTAATTTTCAAAATAAATGAGAAATGCGATATACCCCGTTAAGTAAATCGAGAAAAAACATAAAGTAAATAAAGTGTAAACAGTTCGTCAAAGTTTCAGATACTTTTAGCTATAGCAAGCAAAATTTCTACATGAGAAATTCATTTACCAAGGGTTTAATTGGTTAAATTCAGGCCAAGGATGCCAAAAGGATGCCCAAATATACCAAAAAGTGATGGCATGGATGGCAGGTCAAAAAAAAAGCAAAAGTCTCATCATCAAGTTAATCATGATATTACTTGGCAGCAATTAATTAATTTGAGTTATTTATATATATATGTGATATATATATTATGTATTATGTATGCAGCAGATATTCAAATATATGTATATACAAATATGTCTAACAAGCAAAAGCTAAATATTTCGACAGAGATAGCAATAGTTTTGGAGAATCAAAATTGCTGAGTCAAGCTATCAGAGGGGGGTTTTTTTTTTTTTTTTTGGCCATATTTGGTTTTATTATTATATGCATATGCTGACATTTACACATAGTACATTGAGTGAAATGAACTTAGGGGTAACTTGACACTACGTACTAGGTGGTGGGGGGGGAGGGGAAGTTAAAAGACAAATTTTCATGCTTTTAGTTGGTTTAACTTGAACAAATAAGTTTTCTAGCTCTCTCTCTTTCGCTCTCTCTCTCTCTCTCTCTCTCTCTTTCTCTCTCGCTCTCTCTCAATCACTATGTATATATAAATAAATGCTATATGGGGAATGCAACAACTTAAACACACATGTATGCAGAAGCGAGACAAACAAGATTTGTTTTTGTTTTTATATTTATTTATATATTTTTTTTGCTCTCTCTGTCTCTCTCTCTCTCTCTCTCTCTGTCGACAAGTTAAGCATTAACCCACAAAATTCCCTTTAACCCCTTTAAAAACATTCGCGCCCATCCAAAAACATTTGTATCCGAATGTACATACATATATCCAAGAATATTCGCATGCGAAACCAATGCTCAATGACACAACCATAAACCAAACACAGCAAAGACATTTAAACAAATCAAGCAATGAAGCTAAAAGTCTTTCAAGCATATCACATACATATACATATACAGATAGACACCAATTTTACTTCCCAATTTCCTCATTTTACTCATTCTCAAATTTCTATTATGGTTGTAACCCTTCTTGTTTTTTTCTCGGATCTCTGTTGTAGAACAGTTCGCTTCATTTAGCCAAAAATTTGTAGCAAATGCAAAAACACATTTCAAAAGCTGTGTGTGTGTGTGTGTGTGTGTGTAGGGGGAGAAGGTTAAATTTGCAAAGTGTAGAAGTTTTAGTGAAACAGTTGGAAAGTTCACTTGGTCTCATTCCTTTGAGCTTTGGAAGTTACGATGACTACGAAAACTGTCTTGTCCAAAGTGATGAATTTCAGCATTTGGTTTATATGTGATGAGTTTTGCTTGTTTCCTGGTGCTTTATTACTGCATATTAAAGCAGCTTAGATATGCTAAATAAACATTCATACATACATACATATATCTGTATGCATGCTTTTAGCTTTTCTAGCTAAACAGCTGTTAATTTACATAAGCATTTATCTTGCAACTTTAACAGCTGAGAACTGTTACTGCTACTGCTGCTATGAGCTTAGCGCTTAACAGACAGACAAACATATAAATATTGCTAAAATTTTGCAAATGTATAAAATAAATGCATAAATTTCTTTTAATTCAATTTAAATATATTTTATACAGAATACAATTCTTAAATAAATATTTAATTTTCCATAGTTTTTATATAATAAACATTGATAAAAAAAAAAAAAAAAAATAAAAGCATTGTTTAATTTTAATAAAATATATATTCTGTTTATATTTTTTTCAAAATTATATATTATGCACAATACAATTTTTTTTGAATATTTTAATATTTTATTTTAAAATTTTTTTTTTTATAATTTATTATAATTTTTATTTAATAAACATTGTTAAAAAAAAAAATAAAAATTGGTTTTATAAAAATTTTAACAATAATTTTTATGCAGCAAAAAATTTAGTTAAAATATTTTTCTACAATTTTTTATTTAAGAAACATTGAAAAAAAATTACATATAAAAATTCTTTAATTTTTATAAAAATTGTATATTTAATTATATTTTAAGCACATTTGTAAAAATTTTTATCTAATTAATTTTAATTAATTTTTCATTTTAATACATTTTTCATAATTTTTTTTAATATATTTTATGCAGAATAAAATATATTTCAAATATTTTTTTTATAATTTTTTTTAAATTATATTTTATGCAGAATAAAATATATTTCAAATATTTTTTTTATAATTTTTTATAATTTTTTTTAAATTATATTTTATGTAGAATAAAAAATAATATATTTCAAATATTTTTTTTTTTTTTTTATAATTTTTTTTTAATTATATTTTGTGCAGAATAAAATATATTTCAAATATTTTTTTATAATTTTTTTATAATTTTTTTATAATTTTTTTTTAAATTATATTTTATGCAGAATAAAAAATAATATATTTCAAATATTTTTTTATAATTTTTTTTAAATTATATTTTATGCAGAATAAAATATATTTCAAATATTTTTTTTATAATTTTTATAGAATAAACATTGACAAAAGCAAACAAATTTCATTAAAGCAAATAAATAATTTAGATACTTGCCTAAACATAGCTATGTATGAATATGTTTATGTGTGTGTGTGTGTGTGTGTGAGTTTGTATGTCGAATCCATTAGTTTAATTTGTTGCAGCTAGCATTACTATGAATCTTGATCACTTAAACTAACCTCGATAAAGCTAAAACAAAGCTTACTCTCTAGCTTCTATATCTTTCTCTTTCGCACACTCCCACACACACACACATATATATATATATATATATATATAAAACGCACTATTTATTTATGCTTGTAGTGTTAAAATAGTTTTGCCTGTTGTCTATTTGAACATTTTACCCCTGAACCCCTTTAGCATCCCCCTTGCTCGACCAGCTTAACCCCATACCACCACCACCACCACACCCCAAAAAAAACTCGTAGCATTTTTGTTAGCTTGTCTTATTGCTGTGACAAAATTAAATTCTACACATTAATTTGTGTAAGTGGAAACATTTTACATGACATTTAAACTTGCGCTGTGGTGCGATGCCATGCCATGGTGTGGTGTGGTGTGGTGTGGTTCTGTGCCCAGCACACGCGTGCTCTTTGACACTGCATTCGAGTGGTCGGATGCTTCTTCTCTTTTTGGGTTTCCCATCTCTCTGTCTCTCTGTCTCTCTGTCTCTGACTATCTCTTGGTTCCTTACTATTTGCTGCTAGAGATGATGGTGGTGATGTCGTCTAGTGGTTAGAACAACCACCGAAAGACACACGCACAACGCTTTGCACTTTGTCTGGTGAGGCGGAATTGTAATATGCGCGTGCAGTTTTCACTTTGTGCTTATTTTCTCGATGTTAGGTTTTTTGGAGGTCTTACATTCCCCTATGTAGTGTTCATTCCCTCTCCCTGTGCTTAAGTCTCCTTCGAAGTAAAGTCGAAACTTTCCTACTGCAATGTAAGTGGTCTCCAGAGAGAAACGGGGTAAGGGGGCTAAGGGGTAACATCGTGGTATGTGGTCGTGTAGTCAACTTCAACTTCACTTAAAATCCTTTTTGCCGTTACGTTTCGATGCATATGAGGTTTTGTTTAGAGACGACATAGCGCAACGCCCAGCCCCAACTCATAGTCGACCAATGTCGAGGTATGCAGTGAGGAGACAGGCAGCTTATTTATAATTTAAATTTGCCAAAAAGTTTGCAGGTTGCATTCAAATTTTCCGCTGCTGTCGAGTGGGTGAACTTTACTTTTATGCAAATGACACTGCAAACACTGAGACACACACACACACACACATACTGTGACATATACAAACACATGCAGAGAAACATAGGCAAGGCTGCGTATGTGTGTGTGTGTATCTCGGTATCGGTGTCATTCACAAAGTTTCTAAACTCATACACTAGCATATTACGCATACGCACAGTGGTGCTGGTACTGGTGCAAAAGTATCACTGCCACTACTTTTACCAGCTCTTGCTCCTTCTATTACTCTATCTACAACTACAAATGGCAGTGCAATGTGAGCTATAGTCTAGGTAACAGTCATTATGGCTTATGATTATGGCTATTAGTGCGAGTTAGCTGAGCTTAGCACAGTCCGCAAAACGCAATGCCATGCCACGCTATGCCACATGCCTCATTCCCGCCATCAAGCAAGTAACCAACCAAGCAACCAAGCCAACAACGACAGTTCAAAGTTCGCTGTTTAGGGGGAGGGGGGTATGGGAAGGTGGGTAGATTTTATAGCCGGCAATTTGCCTCATTGCCTCATTGCCATTGCCATCGCCAAACGTCGTCTGTGGTCAAGTGGGGTTATGGCGCCCGGTTAGCCAGTGGATTACCTTGGCAACATCAAGAAATGCATATTAGCCAGATTCTGTGGCTTGACTTCGAAGCTTTGCTTGCCTTGCTTTGCCTTGCTCTGGTAGCTTAGTTCGAGTTCAAAACATTCATTCAGATATACATATAACTTGCATTTTTACTTTAGATATTTTCTTTTAGCATCTACATCTACTTATATAATTTAGACTGCCAGACACTGAACTTTCTTGTGGTAATAGTTATATGTGTTCACCTCATGCTGCTTAATAACTTTATCGTTTACAAAGTATTTTCAAAATTATGCCTTCTGTTATTTTTTTTTTGTATTTTTTTTTTACTGTAGTATAGAAAGTTTTATAATCAAAAGTTAACAATAAGAAATTTAAATATAAATTGTTAACATTCATAATTTTATTATTATTATTATCATTATTTATTATTATTTTTATTTTTTATTTTATTTTTATTATTTATTTTTAATTTTATTATAATTATTTTATTTTATTATAATTGTTATATAATACTTTTTTATTATTTTTAATATTTATTATTTTTATTATTTATTTTTCATTTTATTTGTATTTTTATTATTTATTTTTAATTTTATTATAATTATTTTATTTTATTATAATTATTATAGAATATTTTTTTATTATTTTAAATTCAATTATTTTTAATATTTATTATTTTTATTATTTATTTTTCATTTTATTTGTATGTTTTTATTTTATTTTTATTATTTAGTTTTAATTTTATCATAATTATTTTATTTTATTATAATTATTATATAATATTTTTGAATTATTTTAAATTCTATTATTTTTAATATTTATTATTTATTTTTCATTTTATTTGTATTATTATTTTTAATATTTATTATTATGTTTAATATTTATTATTATTTTTAATATTTATTATTATTTTTAATATTTATTATTATTTTTAATATTTATTATTTTTATTATTCATTTTTTATTTTATTTGTATTATTATTTTATTATAGTTATTTTATTTTATTATTACTTTTAATATTTATATTTATTATTATTTTTAATTTTTTTTTTTATTATTATCTTTATTATTATTATAATTTAATATTATTTTTAATTTTATTTTTTTATTATTATTATTATTATTATTATTATTTATTTAAAATTTTATTTTTATTATTATTTTATTATAATTATTTGATTTTATTATTATTTTTGATATTTATTATTATTATTTTTTATTTTATTTTTTATTATTATTATCTTTGTTATTATTATAATTTAATATTATTTTTATTATTATTTTTATTGTTATTATTTTATTATATATTATTATTATATATATTATAAATATTATTATATTTTATATATGTTATCTTATATCTGTGTTGGGATTTTATCACATTTCTTTTACGTTTTTTTGTTTTTTTTGTTTTTGCCCCTTCAGCTATATGCCACAAAATGCGCTTATCAGAAGCTTTTGCTGATTGCCTCACAGTCGCACGCTAAGTTTCATAGTCACCCAAAAATAAATACAATTTTTAAGAGCTTTATCAAATGGCGGCGTCTAACTGAGCTAAGCTAAGGTGCAGTGAGTTGTGATAAGGTGAGGTGTGCGGTTAAGGCGACACTTGCGAAAAGAAAAAAAAAAAAAACTTCAAACCAATAAAAATTAAAATATTTAAGCAAAAGCGTAAAGATGCAAAGCCCTGCAGTAAAGAAAGATACATGGCTGGGATACAACCGTTGCAAAACGTATATAACAGTAGAAATTTTCGGTTTGAGGATACTGCCTAACGTTACTTCCATTGCCATTGCCACTGCCACTGCCACTGCCATTGCGCGAGCCCCTTTGTCCCTTGGCGTCAGCTGCGGTGGTTGGTTGTTTGGTTGATGCTGATGCTGATGCTGAAGTAGAAGTAGAAGCAGAAGCAGAAGCAGAAGCAGATTAAAAATTCCACACAACCAAAGTGTGGGAGTTTGTGAGGGTTGAGGTTCGGTTTGGTTCGTTTCGTTTTGGTTCAGTTCAGTTCAGTTAGGTTCTTTGCTATGGTGTGTGTGTGTGTGTGTGTGTGTGTGTGTGTGTGTGTGGGGTCCAAAAGTATCATTGCAAAGTTTTGTTCGCATTTTCATTCTTCTTTTCTTTTTTTTTTTTTTTTTTGCTGCATGCGAAATGCTGCTGCTGTTGCTGCTGATGCTGATGCTGCTGTTGTGGTAAAAAATGCCTGTGAGGCAAGGAACTTGCTATGTCTGTGTCTCTATAACTGAGTAAGTCTATGTATATATGTATATGTATATGTATATGTATCTGTGTATCTGTGTATGTGTGTGTGTGCGCGCGCTAAGTATTTTCTCAGTTAATTATGCAAAGATATACGCTTAAAATTTTGCAATATTACGTGCATATTTCAAATACTCAACGTAAATTCTCTATCTCTCTCTCTCACATACACACACACACACACACACACACATACTGTCTCGCTGTGAAAGAAAGCTGTAAAAATGCCTCAAGGATACATGCTCTTGCTTCATCTACAGCTGCCAAATGCGCTACTCGCTACTCATCTCCACCCAACCTTCACCCTCATCTATTTCTCTGCTTACAGTGGCAGCGAAAAGGTTATGCCTCGTACGTGTAGCTTAAGGCTTTACCTTGTCACAACCTTGGGCTGAGGTCGGTTAAGTTAAAGCATCGCTCGCATTGCGATTCATTCGGCAGATGGCGCACAACGTTTTTAATTGCTCGTTTACCTTGCAATCATCGTACGCCGTAAATGTTGTCGTTTATTGTTACCCGTTACCCGTTACCCGTTCCCCCCCTTACCCGTTTATCCGTTTACCCAAAAAAAAAAAAAAAAACACATGCCGCACAGTTTCTCACGTTGTGGCCCAACGAAATATGGCCAAGACATTTTTGTCTCTAATTAAAATGATGCGATTTTAATGCTATTACCAAAACACTTAGCAAAAAAAACTTAAATAAATTTCACAATATTTAAACAGTTGATGAGTAAAAAAAATTGAAGAAAATTCTATACAAATAATTTTAGACAATTTCTTATCATCATTTTTTTTTACATATTAATATAAAATAATTAAAAAAAAAAGAAAATAATTATTATAAGCATTATAAAAAAATGAAATGAAATTTACATATGAAAATTGTAGATTTAAGCCATTGTAACTATAACAGTTATACATGTAAGTTAGTGTTCAGATTTGTATCAAATATAAAAAACTTGAACCTACAAAAATTTTCAAAGTGATTTCAGTACAAACATAAATTTTATTCATAAATTTTATTTTTTTTAATTTTTTTTCTCATTTAAAATCTTTAAACAATTAATAAAAAAAAAAACTTTTATATTCTAATCTCTGTATACTCCTTAAACTTTTTTTTAGATATTTATTAATTATTTTTTTTTTATTTTTTTGATCTCCTAAAATGTGAAAGAGAAAAAGTCAAAAATTCTGCATGGCATGGCAAAAAAAAAAAAAAACTTTCATTAACTCTAATGCAACATCTGAAACATTGTTTTTACTTTGAAAATTTTGCAACAAAACTTGACGCCACATGCTAACCCTTTTATCCAACACCTAACCGACTTGCCGTAGTAGCAAAAATAAAATTTACAATATGCAAAAAAAAAAAAAAAAAAAAACAAAAGCTCAACTCGAACAGAATGCGAAAGAGTGTAACAATTGATGAAGCTGAAGTTGTTGCTAAAGCAACAAGGAAGAGTTAAGGGCGGAAGTGGTTTTTATAGTAAAGGGGGAGTGGGCGTGGTCGTGGGTATCGTGGTAGTCGGGTTAGTGGAAACTTTCGTTAGCAGCTGCAACACAATTCGATGATAACTGAAAATCTATTTTCTAACTGACTGACATTCAATATATTTGAATGTCGAGGGATAAAACAACAGTAAAAAAAAAAGCAAAAAGTGAAGCAAGAAATGGTAAAGAAAATTTATACAAAATATGTACAGAATATATATATATATATATATGTATATGTATATGTATGTGTATAGAGTAAGTAAATACAGTTTGCATTGCCTGAACATTTCGTTGTACACCTTGCCACGCCCAATTTAGTTTCGTCACATCAAAATATTTTTGCTATTCCCGTTAGTTGTCAACAATTTTCGTTGATGCTTGTGGGCGCTTACCACGTATAATTTATCTATGCATATGTTTCAAAGTTGCCAACAGCAGCAGCAGCAGCAACAGCAGCCCAAAAGCAACAACATTGTAAGTGTGAGAGAGAGTCAGTGAGAGTCGACATAAATCACAAGCCCTTCTGCTTAGAGTCAGTTACACCCACACAAACATACACACACACACACACACACACACCCCTTTCGTGTAAACGGCAATTTTCGCCCTCGCGCTTCACGTAATATTCTAAAAAGCAATTGCCGTCAATTTATTTTCACGTGCCTATTATAAGAATGGGGATTACAACGAGATGCGCTTTTGATTTTTTTTTTTTATTTTTTTTTTATATTTTTGGGGTTAGACATCTACATGTTTATCTGTTTGTGTGTTTGTGTATAGTGTGTATAGTTTGTATTTTTTTTTTGTGTTTATTTTTGAAATCTTGTTGACATTCAGTTTATTATATTTTAATGCTCAGGTGTCAAAGCCATAAGAATATTCAAATTATTATTCGAGTCATTTTTTACACGATCTTAAATGTTCAAACTTTTACATACATAAAATATAAATTATAAATATTAAATTTAATAAATTATATTTTCTATATAATATAATAAAATAAAAAAAAATATTATAAAAAATATAAATAAATTATTTATCAAATAAATGTATAAAATATATATATAAATAAATTATAATACAAAATAATATTAAATTAATTATTTATATAAATTAATATATGAAATATATTAAAAAAAAAAATAATAAAATTATATAAATAATGTAAAAAATAAAATAAAAACATAATATTCACTAATTAATAATAATAAAGAGTAGAGTAAATAATAAATTTGTTATTTCTCATAAAAAAAAAAATAAAAATAAAAGAAAACTTATATTAATAATAGACAATATATAACATCTAATTAATTAATTTATATAATAAAATATAAATAATTAATATATTACTTATTATAGACTAAATAAATTTACAAATAAAAATAAAAATAAAATAGATTATAATACAAAAATAAAATTAAATTAATTATTTATATAAATAAATATATGAAATAAATAATAAAATATATAAATATATAATAATATATAAATAATGTAAAAAAAAAAAATAAAAACATAATAATCACCAAAGACTTAATAATTAATAATATTTAAGAGTAAATATATAAATATATAAAATCTAATTAATTAATTTATATAATAAAATATAAATAATTAATATTATATATTACAATTATAGACTAAATAAATTTACAAATAAAAATAAAATAAATAAAAACAAATTGTTAACGCAAAATATATATATATATAAGAATTATATAGCTAGTTATGCCTAACGCTTCAGTTATAAAATATAATTTACATAGACATACATACATATATATGTTATATACACACATATACAAAATATATGTAAATTGGCAATGTCATTGCCATTGGGAATGCGCCAAAATTTTTGGCAAAAAAAAAAAAAACAAATCTCAGCTAAACGCCAATAGCTGTAAGTATGATATGAATGGGAATGACAAACAGTATAGTAAATGGCACATAGAGACAGAGAGAGCCAGTGAGATGAAGAGTTAGATAGAAGGAGAAGAGTAACAGAAGCAATAGCATAACGTAACAATAGTAACAGCAGCATCATCGTTATATCAATGGCATACAGATGTTTAGCACACAACAAACACAAAATGTCATGACAAAAATATGCATACAAATTCATCTATGCGTATTGATAGCCAAATCCAATACCAATACCAAAACTATACTGAACTAAACCGAAACCGAAACAGAAACCGAAACTAAACTGAATCAAGTTAAATCGTGTAGTGGCGACAAGTCGCGACGACTAGGAATCGTACTCGGAATAGAAATAGAAATAGGAATCGTAATCAGAGTTGAGTTGAATTTAGTTGAGTTGAGTCCAGGAACTTCCAATCTGACGACTGTTCTACATTTTGTTGTGCATAACAAACATTGTGTATGCTCAATATGTCTATGTATTTCTTCATTTCAATATGTATGTATGTGTGTGTGTGTGTGTGTGTGTGTGCGTATTATCGAATATTGTCTATGTATATGGTTGCTATGGTCATTGATGGGTCTCTGACTCTGAAAATCTGGATTTTGTTTGTTCGTCCGTTCGTGGCGTCCCAATCAATTGTCCAAATGTCCAAAACTTCATTTGTTATGCGCATCACAAAAATTGAAGCAAATCATTTTGCCAATCGCATTTTGATTTCGAAATGTCACTGACAGTACTGTTATTATGTGATGGTGGTGGTGCTGCTGCTGCTGCTGCTAGTGGGAGTTTAACTTGGGATTTTTTGGTAGTCGATGTGGGAGAAGATAAAGAGACGTATACAAAATTTCCCATCAACAATTTATGTTAATTTTTTGTGTATTTGCCGCCAGCGGCGTCTGGAATTATGCAATTCCTTTATTAATTTATGGCAAGCCAATTGGGGAAAGTCGTTCATAGAGATGAAATATCTATTTAATATACCGATAGTTTTTTATTTTTTTTTTTTTTGGTATACAATTGATTTTTTTTTTTTTTTTTTTGACAAGCTCAACAACAAGTTTTGAAAAATATTTCATTTTATTTGGCATTGATTTTCCAGCAAAATAAATAAAATAAATAAAAATAAAAAAAATATTAAAACAAATAAATAAAAATAATAAAAATAAAATAATAAATAAATAAAAATAAAAAAAATATATTAAAACAAATAAATAAAAATAATAAAAATAAAATAATAAATAAATAATAATAAATAAAAATTAAAAAAAAATATTAAAACAAATAAATAAAAATAATAAAAATAAATTAATTAATTAAAAAAAAAATTAATAAAAATTTTCAAATAAAATCATTTTTTTCTTTTTATTATTTTTTTTTAATTTAATTTTTTTTTTATTATTATTAATTATTATTATTATTATTAATTATTAAATTAAACTATCGGCTAATTCACGCGCTCAACTTCAGTTTCAATTTTCAATGAATTTCTATATGTGCATGCGTGTGTGTGTGTGTGTGCGTGTGTTATACTAACTGTGCCCTCGGTCGCAGCTATTTATGCAGTGTTTAACTTGGCCCAAGGCTTTCTGTACTGTGATGATGAGGCGTGGCATTTTCATTTTCACGCGCCAGCCGCGTAACTCATTTTCGCCTCAGACGACTGAGAGTAAAATTGCAAGCAAACAGCAAAAATAAAAAAATACACAAATAAAAAAAAAAAGAGAGAAAAAAAGTAGCAAAAGAAATGAAAATAAATAAAAGGGAAATAAAGTTTCTTTTGCTGCCACTTGGCACATTCTTAATTTCTTGCGTATTTTGTCAAGACAAATTGAATTTTTATGAGCGTCTTCGTTGTCGTGACGGTTTTTCTTTTCTTCTGTTTTGTATTTTTTTTTTTTTTTTCCAGTTTTGTTGCAAAGAAATCGCGCAAAAGCAGACACAGCAACGCTACGCAACACAGCAACAGTAAGAGCAGCAGCAACAGCAGAAGCAGTAGTGAAAATAATGAAAAGAAGGGCAACAAGGGTAACGACAACAACAGCAAACCAGCGAAAACTTTAAACTTTTCTCATCTTGTGAAATTCATTTTATCACAAGTAATTACTTTGTAAATATATGGGGTGGCAGACAATGCAGCAGACGTCGCGGCGTTACGTGAATTGCACACGCAGTAGCAACAGCAACAGCAACAGTAAAAGCAGCAGCCTTTTGGCCATTTCAAGATGGCAATAAAATGGCTGATGGCGTATAGCAAACAGTTTAAAGACTATATGCACTGCATACAGCATGCAATATGCTGATGAAATATATGCAATAAGAAATATTTTAAATTTTTGTTTTCAATTTTTTTTTAAATATACAAAACATTTGAAACAACATTTTTTTTATCATTCAACAAATAAATAAATAAATATAAATAGAAAATTTTCAAAAAATTTTTTTCTTTTATCTTTCTTAATTTAACAGCAATAATGACTTGAAATTTTAATATTTTACTGAATGAAATAAGCTACGAGACACTGTACATTTTAAAACTATTTCTCACTATTACAAGTTCAAAAGAACATTTTATATAATTATAATGTTGCCAAGCAAATGTTGACAACAATGTTGCAAAGCAAATGTTGCTAACAATATGCATTTAACAAAAATGCGACTGCTTGTGTTTTACTATATAAAAAAATATTTAAAAAAAAAAAAATAAATAAAAGAAAAGTTATATTTGATGGCCCGAAGATTTTTTATGGCAGCTCTATGATATAGTAATCTGATCCGACCGGTTTCGACTTATATACAGCTTGTAGGCAGTAGAGATGAGTATGTGTACCATGTTTCATTGAGATAGCTTTAAAACTGAGACTAATTTAAGTTGAATTAGTCCGGACGGTCGGACAGACACACATGCATATTTGAACTCTCCTGACGACGCTGACTTGTTCGAAAAAATGAATTGAAACACAACATAAATACAATATAAAGTTTACATATACATTTATTGATGTTATTTGATTTAGCTTAAGCTTTTGTATGCAACTTGCCATTGGGCTTGTCAAACCACGACAATGATTTGCAAACGATATAGCCTTAAAGCTTAAAGTTAAATGTAAACATTGAAAAAGTATTGTAATTGATGCGATGTGCACATTTTAATCAAAGAGACCAAAGCCCATGTCATCATCCTCCTCCTCGGATTCGGATTCGACCTTCTTGGCTTCTTCCTTTTTGTCGGCAGCGCCGGCTCCGCCAGCAGCTGGTGCTGCAGATGCAGCAGCAGCAGCAAATTTGCTTGGATCCTTGATATACTCCTTGATTGTTGTTGCTTCCTTGAACTCGACCTCGGTGGTGGCAGCAATAGCCAATAAGTTCTTGAAACCGTTGGCAATGCTGTGTGGAGCCGAAGCAATGGTTGGATATCCCACCGACAAACAGACGGCAGCCAAATTGGCAACACCCTGTTGGAACTTGGCGCGAAGATCTTCGGGTTTGATGTCAAGAATTTCTGGTGAGAAGATTGAACCAGAATCGTAAACCTGGCTGACAAGCAGACCATACGAGAAGGGTGAAATGTTCAACATGTTAAGCAATGTGGCCTCAGAAGCACCAACTTTGTCACCGGGCTTTAGAATTGGAACATCGTTGATGATTTCAATAGTACCCTTGGAAATCTTGGTGGGGATAGACAGAGCCTGGAAGAAACTGGTCTTTTCTGGACCCAGACCGGTGTTTTGAGCCGGAATGATGACGGGCAAGGGAGCAATTGCACCTGGACGAGCAGGAGCACGGACCTTGGATTCCAGAAGCTTATCACGAACCTCAGCCAAATCTCCCTTGGTAAAGACAAAGCCAACATTGCCCTTAATGTGCGGCAAGAGTTTCTCCAACTGTGGATTGTTCTCCAAATGTCCACGGATGGCCTTGCGCATCATCGTATTTTTACCCATCAAAACAACCGCAAGACCACGCAGGCTTGTACGGATGTTTTGCATCTGCTTGGAGCCAACATTGTCGGCGCCCACAATGAAACACTTGGGGAACTCATCAAAAAGTTCCTACAGAAAAAATTATTTATATATATATATAATATATAAATGTAAAATAATGCATTGTATAATTGTTTTGTTATTTACTTACCACAACTTTAATGAAGTATTGTGCCTTCCATGCTGCTTTGTTCTCCCTAACCATTTTGAAGTTGTATTAGGGACTCGTTCGAATTTAAGAACTGCAAAATATTAACAAATTCCATTATTATTGCGTTAAAATGAATAGAATTGCATCAATTTCCATTTTTTCAATGCAAAAATTGTGATGATGTTACTATAATTCTAAGATTATTATTTGCATAAAAAAAATTTAGATTACCAAAACACAAACTATACGCGGTGGTGACTTGGACCAAATGGACGAGTTTTTTCGATTATTGCTAATATTTTCTATCGATTAGTGTTGCAAAATGTATACATACTGCAAAGTGGCAACGATATAATAAACGTTGCCACTTTTCAAAATACCAAATAGTTTGTTGCCAGTAAATTCATTACGATTATACTTATGTATATCTTAATTTTATTCTATTTATACAATATTTATTATTGTTCATATTTAAACGAGTATGTATCTGCCTTCAAGAAAAATATATAATAATAAAATATCATAATAATCTCTTTATTTAACCATGCGATTAATTTTGCAAAATGTACACATAGTGGCAACGCTACAATTAAGTTTGCCATAAAAATACCAAATACATTTTTATCGTTGCCAATGAACTCATAGTACTTACAGAATTTCAATTTTAATTTTATTCTATTTATTGTAAATTATAATAAAAAAAAATTGCATATGTAAAAATTATATATATATATGTATATATTAGATATACATAAGTATATAATAATAAAATGTTATTTCTCAAGCTCATACAGTGATTTAACTTTCACATTGACTTAACCTTCTGCTATTTTACCTTGCGATAAACTCTTCGCCTGGAACACCACTAAAAATTTGTTTGTGCAAAAAAATTTTACTCGTATTAATTTAAGAAATTTAAAAAAAAAAGAAAAAAACAAGGAAAAGCATTACAATGGGGAAAGACTATTATCAGATACTAGGAATTAACAAGACAGCAAATGATGATGAAATTAAGAAAGCTTATAAGCGAATGGCACTTAAGTATCATCCAGATAAAAATGACCATCCGCAGGCAAGGGAACATTTCCAGGAGGTTGCGGCTGCTTTTGAGATACTTTCTGATAAAGATAAACGTGTGATTTATGATAACTATGGTGAAGAAGGTCTTAAATATGGCAGCGAGCAAGCAAATTGTGGACAACCATCATCAGATATGTTACCATTTATGTGCGCTGTTGGTGGAACTGTATTATTTGCATTTGCCGCATTCAAGACATTTCAATTCTTTACGAAAAAAAAAGAGCCAGAGCAGGAGAATGATTCATCATCCGAATGATATTCATATGTTTATGTTATATTAAATGTTTAGTAGAATGTTAATAAATGTGAAAAGTAAATATATCGATCATCTTATTATTTTGTTTTATTTTATTTACACTTTCAAACATATAATATAAAATTCACGTCATTGTTTTATTTTTTTTTTTTTACAAACAGCTGATATGCATAGCTATTTCGATAACTCAAAAATAGATAACGATAGTTCAATAGATTGTATGTCTGTACATTTTGTTTAAAAACTGTTTCAATTTCTACCATGGTATATTTTTTATATATTTATATTATTATTTAATGAATAAAATATAGAAATACAATTATTTAAGAACTATTTTGATAATTGGTATTTTTATATATATAAATGGCAACACTGAGCGCAATATGCTTTGCAGAATTATCGATATCGAGGTGCAACTGTTTTCTGACAAGTGTAAATTAAACACTGTATGATTCTGGTTGTGGCTTGTGTTAAATAGTTAAAATTGGATATATTCAATATATTTTACATTTAATTTTAAGTTTAGCTCTACAAAAATATGTATGAATGAACACGCAAAAGTCTCCGTACAGTTCTTTGAAGTTGGGTGGAATGGAAGATTGTGCGATTATATTCAGACTTCTTGGCGCCGATGTTAAGCAATTTTGAAAAATATATAATATTAAAGAGAATAAAATGTAGTAATTATTAAAAAAAAAGTATGAATAGCTGAAAAATTTAAAAAAAAAAACTGAAAAATAACAAACTCTGTTAAAACAGTCTGTGCTACTCGCTCGCTCGTATTCGCCATGATGATTGCTCAAAAAGACATGCTCGTGCGTGCGTGCGTTTGTATATGTGTGTGTTTTTACAGCTACAGCTCAGCTTTAATTGTTTAATTTTCCATTTATATACATATGGATTTTTTTATATATTTTAAAATATTTATTTTCTGATTCGATAATTGTTACAGCCGATACCAGTTAATCCACGATTATTTACAAATACGCATTACTAAATATCGATATGTATAGTTTGCCATCACTATTATTACCAGATCTTTCTTAATGTTAATTCGGTGAATTACAAAAAAAAACTAAATGCCAAAAAAGTTTGTTGAAAAATGGGAGAAACGAGGCGGCGGCAGTGATGATTCAGGATCAAGCCTATTGAAATTTGTTGGATACTGTGCTCTAATATGCTTGGGCATTGCATCTTACAGATTTTGGATGAGAACGAAATAGCCGCAACGACGATTTTAAGCACACATTCAAATGTTATTCTGGTATATGTATAATGGATACATACATGTATAATTTACATGGGGCCTGTTGATATGCAGTTTTTAAATGTCATTATTAATATATACATATATATTGTAATTTTTGCACAATTTGTAAACAAAATACATATATTATAAACTAATTCATGATTTTACTTGTTTATTAAATTCTTTTTTTTACATTTATTACGATATGGTATGGCGTATATGAAGCAATGTATTTTAATTTTGCCAGCAGACAATCAAAAGTTTTGTATACCCTGAAAAAAAGCGTATATGAATTTTGTGCAACTAAACGAATTAGACACCAAATATGTGGTATGTAGACTCCTGTACAATGTACTATGATCGATCGAGTTTATTTCGTTACGCAACGAGCATGTGTTTTCACAAACACATATGCATATACATATGTACATATATGTATATGTATCACTGTTTGCATAAATATTTACTTCAATATAAAAAGCGCAAATTTGTTTACCTTAGAAGCAGGGCGAGAGAGAAAGATCAGAAAGGGAATACAGACACGTGCACGAAGGAGCATAACAGCAAGTGTAAGCGAGCCGAGTGAGAAGCACCAGCACTATTTCTTTATGTTTGTATATATGTAATGTACACATATATGTGCTCAGGCTCAGGATCAATAGGCGAGTCGATTTGACCATGCCTGTCTGTCCGTATGATCACACAGATCTCGGAGACTACAAGAGCGAGAGACTTCATTTTTTGTTTCAAAGTTCTTTTATTAGTTGCAGGTACATAGATCAAGTTTATTTTTGATTTTTTGCCAAGCCCACCACTGCGTAGCGAAATAAACTCGATCATAGTACGCTGTTCAGGAGTCTACATACCACATACATACATATGTGGTGTCTCTAATTCGTTTAGTTCTTAGCGTACAGACAGACAGATGGCCAAGTCGATTAGTATATTGTTGCGTCATACCATATCGTAATAAATGTAAAAAAAAATAATAAACAAGTAAAATCAATGAAATAGTTTATAACATATGTATTTTGTTTACAAATTGTGCAAAAATTACAATATATATGTATATATTTATATTAATAATGACATTTAAGAACTGCATTTCAAGAGGCCCCATGTATATTATATATGTATGTATCCATTATACATATACCAGAATAACATTTGAATGTTGTGCTTAAAATCGTCGATGCGGCTATTTCGTTCTCATCCAATAATCTGTAAGATGCAATGCCCAAGCATATTAGAGCACAGCATCCAACAAATTTTCAATAGGCTCTGATCCTGAATCATTACTGCCTCGCTTCTGCCATTTTTCAACAAATTTTTTTGGCATTTTGTTACTGTTTTTTTTTTTGTAATTCACCGAATTAACATTAACAACGATCTGGTAATAATAGTGATGGCAAACTATACATATCGATATTTAGTGATGCGTATTTGTAAATAATCATGGAATAACTGGTATCGACTGTAACCATTACCGAATCAGAAAATAAATATTTTAAAATACATATAAAAAAAAATAAACAATTAAAGCTGAACTGTAGCTGTCAACGCAATACTGCTATATACATATGTATTGTTATGAACCGACTTGTCAGTCACAGGCAAGTATCGATTGCCGGCTAAATATCGGCTATACCCAGGGATGAATAAGACCTCGATATTTGGCGGGTCGGTTAATAAAATATTTATATTATGGATTCATATTCAGACTTGTTTCTCACAACACCTAAACGGACAATACACTGGCAAGGATTAGATGGACAGATGTTTTTCCATCTTGGGAAATTGGCCTAACATAACCTACTAACACTTTCTTGATTTCTTATTGATTGTAAGGGCTACCGTAACAATACATTGTATATACAAACATAAATAAATAGTGCTGGTGCTTCGCACTCGCCTCGCTTACACTTGCTGTCCTGCTCCTTCGTGCACGTTTCTGTATTCCCTTTCTGATCAGCATTCTCTCTCTCTCTCTCTGGCCCTGCTTCTAAGATAAACAAATTTGCGGCTTTTTATATTGCAGTAAATATTTATGCACACAGTGATACATATACATACATATACATATGTATGTGCATTTCAAATATAAAAATTTTAGGGGCTTATCTATAGCATGCAATTGCTCTCGGTTGACGAGTGCGTAGCACGAGCATAACAAATATATAAAATAAATAAATAATATAATAATTATTAACTTAAAATTGCCGAGTGCATAGGATGATCTTTATATATATGTACAAGTAATTGAGAGTGATTTCCATCATTTAACTTAAATCTTTTACTCCGAAATTAGAAATAAAGTCAAAAGAAATTTCAATATTTTACATACAATGATTTCACAAAATATATCTAGCTCATCTGAACTTTTTTACAGTACAATTACAATTTATTCAAGGGTGCAGGGTATTTTACAGTCGGTTGCACTCGACTGTAGACTTTTTTCTTATATATTTTTTATGCTTAAAGTGAAATTATATTTATTATAGAAACGATCATTTATATGAATTTGATGAATGCATAAATTTCGAATAATGTTCATTTTATTTCAAAAGAATTTTCACAAAATGTTTCTTAATGTTTCTAAGATCATGGAATGAATGAATAATATTAGTATTAGTTACCAATTTTCTCAATATCATCCGCATTATCTGTATTCAAATAAGTAATATCCTTTTGGAAGTGCTTCTCAATTGCACGGCATACAGCCATACTCTTTTCACCATCAATCAAATTGATAGCAATACCCGATTTACCAAATCGTCCAGTACGACCAATGCGATGCAAATATGTTTCACAATCGGCATTGCCACGTAAATCAATTGGTAAATCAAAATTGACAACAATTGTTACTTGCTCAATATCAATGCCGCGTGATAGTACATTTGTGGTAATTAATACCTTCTCTTGTCCAGATCGAAAACGATCTAAAACAGCAAGTCTTTGTTCAACGGTTAATTCACCAGATAGTACAGCCACTGAGTGACCATCATCTGTCATTTTACCGGCAAGCCATGATGCAGTTTTACGTGTATGGCAAAATATAATTGCTTGACCAATACTAATGCAACCATAAATATTTTGAATTGCATTATATTTGCCATCTTCATTTTTGCAATTAACATAATATTGTTTAATATTATCAAGAGATTCTTCTTCGCGCATTAAACGTATTATTGTTGGCTCAGTTACAATTAAACGTGCAAAGTCCATAACTTCTTTATCATAAGTTGCTGAGAAGAATAACATTTGACAATGTGAATTAAGCATTTTATGAATACGAATGCATTGATCATGATGTCCTTGTGTTGCAATCATAACATCAGCTTCATCTAATACAAATACTCGTACTTTTTTCATATCGAATAGACGCAGCTTAATGCCCCAATCTAACATTTTTCCAGGTGTTCCAATCAATATGTGCTCCGTTATTTTCGAGTTTCGATCAACTGAAACAAAAAAAAAAAAAAACAAAACGTTTTGAATACATTTCATAATTAATAAAATAATAATAGATTATATGAATAATGTAGTATAATTCATATAATTTTCATCATTACGATAAGTATAAATAATGTTTAGAATAATAAATAGATATATTAAATTATATATATCAGTAATTGTTGAGTAATTACACAAAAAAAATAAATAAATATATATATATATTATATTATTATTTTTTTTTTAAATTATTTTACACATTACCTTCTTCACCACGAACTGCAAATCTGAGTTTTATATCCGGACAAAATTGACCCATACGTGCTGCCACCTCGCCCGTTTGTATAGCTAAGCTCGTATGTGGGCGACAGACATAGTACTTGAGGATGATTCAATGAAGTGTCCACACGACTTAACATTGCCAATACAAAGGCAGCGGTCTTTCCAGTACCTGATTGACTTTGCGCTATCATATTTTGTGGTGGATCCGCAAGCAGTGTTGGTAATGCGGTTTCTTGAATTTTCGATGGTGTATTAAAGCCCATGGCATAGATGCCTTTTAAAAGTTCAGGCTTTAAATGCAATGCTTCAAATGTTTTTACCGAATGTAATGGTGAATTTGGATTTTTTTGTTGAATATCTAATGATTGCTTTGTGTTAACCAATCCCTTTCCCAATATTTTAATGAGAAGGCTTGTTTCCGCTGGATCTACAACATCCGGCTCGTTGTCCTTGGTAGTTGTTGTAGTTGTTGGTGCCACCGAGGGTACATCCACATTGGTGTTTAACTTTATTTTTGGCCCCTCTTGGTCTTCAGCCGATTTTACCCAATCAGTCATTTTATTTCTTAATATTTCGTTTTTTTAACAAAACAAAATTCAATTCGCAAAAATCTGTATAGCAATGCTAAAATGCAGCTGTTTTTTTTTGTAAATCGATAATAGTTTTGCAAAATGTTAAGTATCGATAAGATACCGCATTTTATATGTAGCATATTGCAGCTAGTATTTTTTTTTTTTTTGGTATTTTTGTAATCTTAAACATATACAAAATAGCTGAATTTTATTTTTATATTTTATTATTAGTGTGCATTAAATCAATTTTAATAAGAATTTAATTAATTTAAAAATATTAATTGTTTTTAGCCTATTTTAATAATTAAATAATATGAATAAATATATTATATAATAAAAAAGAAATTAAATAATTAATAATTAAATTTAATAATAATTTGATAATTTAATTAAGTAAATAATTAATAATTAGATAAAAAAAAATAATTTTTCATTTACGATATTTTGTATTTATTTTATATATCGTCGAATTTCTTATTTTATCGTTTTGAACACCGTACTGTTCTGTTACTGCTGATTTGAAGTAGTGTTGTAAATGTTTGCACATTTTTTTCTAAGGCATATCGATATCGTCTATCGAATATTTTCACATTTTATATTCTACAATGTTTTGGAGGAGAGTAATCATTTTTCGATTCGCGCTCAAAATTAGCAATAAAAAGAAGACATCTTCAAGTAATTAATTATTAACAATAGCGTATGATATTACAAATAGTATAATTATAATATAAAAGGGGTACCATTTGAATGTGGACGCACTACGATAAGGTTTGTAATTAATATTCATGTAAATTGCGAGGATCGATCGTTTCACACTGCGTGCGTTGCTTGGAATATGATTACTGCGCAGTTATAGCATATCATACACACACATATATATAAAGACTTACTACATACATATTACATATATTTATATATATATATATATATATCTAATAATTCAATATGAACATTTTTAATTTTGTATAGATAGTAAATTATCATAGCAAGTAGCATAAACAACAAGAAGAAGAACAACGACAACAACAAAAACAAACGTAACAATGTCAGCGGCAGGAAAAATTGCTGAACCAACGGAAAATATTTTGCTTTTTAAAGACTTGTCTATAAATAATGAAACCGCAACCAACACTACAACAACAAATAATAACAATAATCAAAATAATATAAATAATAAATATATTGCACCAACAATATCATCGCCAAAGATGTGTCCCAGCAGCAGCACCAACAGCAACAGCAACAGCAGCAGCAGCAGCAGTAATCAACGTAAAGAATTCAATGAGATTTGTAAAAAAATTCAAGATGGACAAAAAATAATGATAATAATGCGTGGTGCATCAGGCAGTGGTAAATCAACATTGGCCAAAACAATTATACAACACACTGGACTCTTAGAAAATAATAATCTTCATGATTTTATATATAGTAGCGATGATTATTTTTTAACACGTCGTGGTTATGAATTTAATCGAAATCAATTACCTGCTGCCCATGATTGGAATCAGCAACGTGTACGAATTAAAGCAGCTGATGGCTGGAGTCCAATTATTGTTGATAATACAAATATAAAGATATGGAATATGCAACCATATGTTGTAATTGCTGTACAATATGGCTATATATTGCAATTGATGGAGCCACAGACTAGTTGGTCAAAATCAGCTGGTAAATTAACACAAAAAAATGTACATCAGGTGCCAAAGGAAAACATACAATGGATGCTAGATAACTATGAAAAAACTAATGTGATGGAATTACTTAATGTGAGTAAAACTACTTAATGTGAGTCGCCTCGAGATTCGAACCGCGGACCTCATGCACGCGAGTTCAACTCTCTAACCACTGAGCCACGCTCTTCACAAGTGTAAGAAACACTGAGTAAATGTTGCCGTGTGTGTGGGGTTAGAACAGCAAGCAAGCGTACGCTATAGAGACGCCTCTCAACTTTTAGAATTTGAAATGTTATACAACTTCTATGTTTATAATCCGATGTGTACCAAATTTTTACACAACGTCCAGATAAACATATTCTGTAGCTTGGTTGGTTGTGCTTAAAATCGTTTTTATCGATTTGTGGAAGCGTAGGGGGGGCAGACGTACAGACGGACATGCTCCAATCGATTCGGCTGTTGATCTTGAGTCAGAATATATATACTTTATGGGGTCGACCACGCCTCCTTATGGATGTTACATAGTACATTTGCTGCTGTCACTAATCCAATATACTCTTGGTACCCATAGGGCACCGAGTATAAACATATAGTTGTACGATATGATGTGTACCATGCCTTCTAAAGGGCGTTTAATACTACTACTACTACTACTACTACTACTACTACTAAGTACAAGTTCATGCTACAGATTATATAATTTGTTTTTATTTTTTTTTTTATTAACAGTTACTTAAGGAAACCAAATATAATGTACCATTACCACAGATGCGTGTGCATCCGCCACTATTAAAATTACCAAAACCACCTCCAGCTCCAACTCCACCACCGACATTGCCAACGGCATTGGAAATTGTTGATAATACTTCAGCTGCTGTTGAAAATCAATGCAATAATTTTAAATTAAATATAAATGCACAAAGTTGGATACCATATGAACAAAATGCTTCCAATTATTGGGCAAAATTAGATGAGCAACCGATAGCAACACCAACAGTTGCCGCTACTTATAATAATAATAATAATAATAATAATAATAGTACAATATCAAAAGGTGAAAACACATTACTCGATTTACTTCGTGATGAACAACAACAAACGGCATTAACATCCCCATCACAAGATGCTGCTGCCAGTGGCAGTATTATCAGTGAGCAGACATTACAACGACACAGTATTAATTGTCCAAACGAACCGTTAAATTTTGTACAACTTCGTCAAATATATCCCAATAAACAGGCAGCTGGTTTATGGGATTTATATGTGAAATGTAATGGTGATGTTGATTGGGCTGTTGATATATTGTTAAAAGAAGATGAACTTAATGCGGGTACAGTTGATTATGCTGATGAAGCAGCGTTGCAATATGAAAATGATCAATTTCAATGTGCTTGCAATGGCAATGGCAATGGTAACAGTAGCATCAGTGGCAGTGGCAGTGGCAATGGAAATCTACATCAAATACAGACATCAACAACAACAACAACAACAATAACAGCTTGTAATAAATTTGCACCAAAACCACAACGTCAATCACGTGGTAAACGCAATGTTGCCATTAATTCAGCAAATAATAATTCAAATAAGCAATTACAGATACATGTTGAAAATTGTTTTGTATTGGGCGATGATCAATATTCGGAGCATACGCGTAAAATTCGTGATATACGTAATGGAATTTTAGAACAAACATTGCCACCAATTGAGCCAGCAATTGAAGCATCTGCTGTAACTGGTATTGAAACAGTTCCATTATTGTCAACAATAACAACAACATTTGATGATAATACTGATGCTGATCATGTTCATGATGTTCATGATATTGATGATAATGATCATGATGATAATGCATTACTTGAAATGGAATTAGGCGGAACATTAATTGAGCAATTACGTAGCACATTTCAATGGGATGGCGATATGATATCTGGTGAAACTGAATTATTACCAACTAAAGTATTTATGCCACGTCATTTAGCTAAACAATTATATATGCTTTGGATGGAAGCTAAACATAATCAAATTGAAGAACAACGTCAACAAATGTTACGTGATGATGAACAATTTGCACGTCTATTAAAGTTACCACAATATGCTGAATGCAGTGAATCACCAAGTAATGTTACGGAATTACTTGATATGGAGCTAGCATTAAGCATTTACAAAAGTGAACAACAGGCAGCAACACAGGCAACGCGTCAGAAACCAAATGATATTGCAACGCATTTAACTAAAATGAAATTATGTGAAAAATTTCCAGAAATACCAAATGAAACTGTATTGGAAATATTTGAAGCAACTAATCATAATTATGTTAAAACTGTTGAAGTTTTAGATAGCAATGTTAAGATGGAATTAACGGGTGCTGAGCTCTATAAGCAAGCATTGCATGAAAATGAAAAGGTATATGCAAATTATTATTATTTATTTTTATATATATAAATTTTTTAATTAAAATTTTATTATATTTTAGCTAAAAGCGCAGGAACAACAGGAAGAACAACAACAACAGCAGCAACAGCAACAACAGCAACAACAGCAACAGCCTGAACAACAACCATTAGCATTAAAAAATAACAATGGACGTTCAATAAATATTAAAACACAATCGCCACAATTAAATGAAGATGCTAAAACAGCAGCATTACGTGATTTTGAAGAGACACGTAATCTTGCTGCACATCATTCTCAATTAAAAGCTGAATGCAGTCTAAAAGCAAAACAAGCTGTACAACGTGGCAATGGTAGTGTGGCATTATATTATTCAGAGATAGCACAATTGCATAAAAAGAAAATTGATGTATTTAATCATCGTGCCGCTAATTGCATTATGGAAGTACATAAACATACACAAAATAATCCAGATTTATTGGATTTACATTATTTGCATGCTATGGAAGCGGTTAGTTGTTTAGATTTATTTCTTGATCGTCATATAACTGTATTGCGTAATTGTACACGTGTCTATAAGCATGTATTTATAATAACGGGCCGTGGATTACATAGTGCTAATGGTGTATCTACCATAAAAAAGCGTGTAAAAGCACGTTTGCTTGATCGACGATTGCGGTAAGTAATTAAATTTTGACATTTTTTTTTTTTTGCAATTTTTATATTATTTCATTTCATTTAATTTATTTATTTTTTTTTGCAATTTTTATATTATTTCATTTTATTTTATTTATTTTTTTTTTTTGCAATTTTTATATTATTTCATTTTATTTTATTTATTTTTTTTTTGCAATTTTTATATTATTTCATTTTATTTTATTTATTTTTTTTTTTATAAGTATTTTTGGTTTTTTAATTTTTCTTGTCAAAACAACACTAAAAATGTAACATTTTTTTTTTGCAGCTGGCAGGAAGTTAATCCAGGTCTGCTACGTGTTAAACTCTTTTCGGCATCGCGTCACTTCAATTAATAATAAACATTCATACGCACTAAAATAGTACCCCTCCTTCTCCTCCCCGCACCTCTCCAGCGAGGTTCCAAGAAAGACAAAAAAAAGAAAAAAATGATTTTTATAATACAAAAATTTATTGTATATCATATATATATATATATTTTTTTTTTTATTCTTCATTTTATTTTATATACTTTACGAATAATAGTAAATGAATAATTAATATTTGTATTATTTAGTGTGTTCATCAATCTGTAAAAGACATTCCTCCTTCCCCCTCAAAGCCAATCCTTAAAACCTTACGCCCCATGGGCACTATTATTATAAGGCAAAATTTCTATATTATAATTATTATAAATATAATGAAAGTTCAAAAAAATGGGATTTATAAAATAAGTAATAATAAGAAGAAAGAATTTTATTTTAATTTTAATTTTTTTTTAATGAATTTCATTAATGAAATTTTTATTACTTTTAATTTTGATTTCTATTTTGTTATTGTTAAATATTTTATTTAACTTTAAAACTAAAAAAAAAAATAGCATATAATGAATGTATAAAAATGGATATATGAAAGGTTTCTTTGGGTGCATTATAAGCATACTTCCAATATTATTTTTAGTTTGTATATTAATGTATATATTATATATATATATATATTTATGTATGTATTTTAAATATGTACAAAATAATGCCATGATACAATGTCATAAAATTTAAATGTATTTTTTAATAGTGTGTTAAATAGTCTACACCAAATATTAATATTAAACAAAAAAAATTAGTTATGTAAGTAAAAAAAAAAAATATTGTGAATTTTTTGATTATGGAAAGAATGGGAATGGAAATTGGGAGAGAAGTTTTTTTTTTTTCTTTTTAAAAATTGTGAAAGGACATCACGGAGTTAACTTAAATCCGACTTGTACATCTGCAAGATGCAAAATTTTGCAAGCTGCAAACTTTGTAAATTTTTCAACATATGAAAAACAGTTTTTATTGCCCAATGAGTTTATATATATATATTTATGATCTTTATTTCATTTGCTTATCAACTGACATCTGCCAAAAATTGTACAGAGATTTAATAACCTGACTATTGGGATTATAAGAATCAGGTAGCTTATCCTTTTTGTCAATATATATATAGAGAGAAGAAAGAAATTTGAGAAAGGCCGCCGTGAATATTTTAAATATGTTTGAAACATGAAAAAGACAAATAAATGATTTTTACTACTACTACTACATAAAGACTCTTTAGTATTTGAAACATAATACAGTCGAGTCTCGATAATTCGAAATGGCACGGAGATCATATTATTTTTTTACGAATTATGAAGTATTTCGAATTATTTTCAAATTATTTTATTGAATTTCTTTTCAAGGGAACAGAAATGTTTACGAATTATACAGAAGTTCGAATTAACGGGGTACGAATTATCGCGACTCGACTGTATTTCGAATTATTTTCAGATTATTTATTGAATTTCTTTTCAAGGGAACAGAAATGTTTACGAATTATACAGAATTTCGAATTATCGAGACTCGACTGTATTTCGAATTATTTTCAAATTATTTATTGAAATTTCTTTACAAGGGAACAGAAATGTTTACGAATTATACAGAATTTCGAATTAACGGGGGGGTACGAATTATCGCGACTCGACGACTGTATTGTAATTGTAATAATGATAATCATAATATTAATAATAAAAGAATGCAAAATATTTTTTGTTTTTTTTTATACTTTCTTTTTTTTTTTTTTTGTTTCAGATACACAATGTGTACAAATAATGTGCAAACTAATAATATTGAAATATATCTAAAACTTATATCTAAGGAATTTAATGACAGTCTGACAAATGAACGAACATGTTTTATATATGGCGGCTTTCGTTGGGAGGAGCTCTCACAAGTTTTGAAATAGTGCTGGCCGACCTCCCCCCCCCCTATGTATAATCATTCCCGCGCTTTAGGTAAGTTCATTTTGTCGTTCGTTATTATATGGCGATTGATTTTCCTTGTTGTTGTTGTTGTTATTGTTAATGCTGCCGCTATTATTAAGTCGATTAATGGCTATCAATTCCATTAAATTTGCACGACTACGTTTTGGTGTATTATTATTATTATTAATATTATGATTTGCCGAACCTCCGGCACTTTTATTAAGCTTCTCACGTGGCGGCGTCTGTAGAAAAACGCCCTCAAATATTGTCTCCAAACTGTTGTCATGTAACATTTCCGCTTTTGTTAACGATTCATTATTGATAATATCTCTGGGTGCACCACTAATTTGTGCATTTATCTCATGTAGTGCAACAAATTCTGGATTATTATTACGTTGGCTCGTAGGACTGCGTTCTTGTAATGTAATTTGAAGTTTTGGTGTCTCAATATCTGATATATCTGATAAATCATCGATGGGCGATGGTGTTCGTCCATGTGGTGATAATGCACGTATCTCAAAGGCAGGCAACTCATCACAATCGGCTGGTGGCTCTTCTTCGCCCAATTCACGCTCAAAGGCTAGCGATAAATCACTTTCACTTTCCACCGATGACATTGAGCACTGTAGGTGAAAAGAGCTGTTTAATTGTAGCTCAATGTTGCACATTTGTATATTTGTTGTTGCTGTTGTTTTTGTTGTTACACTATTATTTACCGCATCCGCATCCGATGTTGTATCCATGTTGTGCGTTCTGCTACGTTCTGTACTTATATGCAATGCCTTGATCTCGTCAAGCATTACAAATATGCATTCAAATCTCGCCTGCGTTTTCTCTCTCTCTCTCTTTCTCTTGCGTTTTGCCTACCTGGCCTTTATCTCATTTGGGTTTACTCGCGAGATTCGCGGAAATTATTGTAAGCGCAGGTAGCACGTCTTGTGTATAATGCCGCACCGGTCGGCTAGTAAACAAATTACAAATTCTGTTTTTTTTTTTTTTATAATCGTCGTGTTATCGATAACTTGAAACTTCAATGTGACAGCAGAATAAATAATAAAATACTACAGAAAATACTATAATACACTTTCTCATGGACGTTTTACAACACTGAAGCATATGACAGTTGCATTTAAATATTTTTTCAAATTTGTATAATAAAACAATGGAAATTAATTTAATTTTATTTTTTTTTTAACGTTTATTCGAATTTGTCTTTTTTCTTTGGTTTTGCTTACGCTTTGCATTTTGCTAATTAAACAATTTAATTAGTGAAATTATCGTACACCATTTAATATTTATAAATTGCGTACGTATTGAATTTCTTTTTCTTTTTCTGTTTTTTTTTTTTGTTTCATACATCGATTTATGTTTTAACATTATATTGCATTCTTATACAATGCAAGAAAACATTTATATTTGTATTGCGTGTGTGTGTGTGAGTGTTTTTTTTTTTCTTTTACGTAAATTTATTTTTAAGCTTTTAGCAGCGCTTTTTGCACGCTCAACACATTTGTTGCTTTTATCATAAAAAAACAATTGTTTTATAATTAAATTATTTAACGAATATTTAAAGCGTATATTTTAAAGTATACATACATATAATACACTTAATATCATTAATATTTTTTTTTTAATTACCTAAATTTAAATAATTACAATTATTTAAAGTAATGGCCTAAGAAAACATTTTAGAATTACTCGTATTTTATTTTTGTTTTTCTGTTTGTTTTTTGTTTGGAAGTTTCTCATTGTTGAGCGCGCACAACTAACTAAACCTTTTATTATATGTATATGTTGTGTTGTGTATATATATTATTTATAATTATGTTAAGTTTATGCATTGAAATGTGAAACATGAAAGTTTTGCAACAATCTTGTGCCTAAACATTTAATTAAATTCATTTTGTTTTACACGTCATTTAATACGTTATTACAATTATTTATTTATTTATTTTTCTAAATTGTATTTTTTTTTTGTTTTTTTTTTTGATTTTTCTATTATGTAATTTTGATACTAAATTTTATCATCTTTATTATTATAATTTTTGTTTTTTTTTTTTGTCTATTTAAATATTTAATTTTTTTTGTATATTTTTTAGAGTTTTGATTTTTAGATAAGAGCAAATACCATACACATAAAGGTTGTTGACCTTGTGATTAGCTATGCCTCCAATGCATTTTTCATGAGTATTTTTTGTAATATGAATAACGGTTTACATTTATCTAATTGCGTTCAGACATTATGCCTGTACAACGTATTTCTATGCAAGATTTTTTTGAAATACACTTTGAAACACCCGAAAATTGTGAAATTCTAAGATAATTTATTAAAAAAGAATTAATAATTATTTAATTAACACAAAACATTTGTAACATTTCTACGTTGAAAATTGCTCAATTTCTACATTTCTTTGGTTTTCATATATAGTTTTTTTTTTTATGTATAAATATAATAAATTATTTATTTATTGTTTTTTTTTTAATGAATTTTCGAGATCTTTTTTTTTTTACAAATGAATGAAACCATATTTGTCATGTTTTATCGGCTGAGAATAATTATAATAATTGCTATAAGTAATATAAATATTTTTATTTCACTTTTCTGGGCATTTCAAATGTGAAATTTATTTTTATTTATTTATTTATTTTTAATTTTATTTGTATTTATTTATTTTTTTTTTTTATATTTGGCACAAACTTTGCGTGACGCTTTCTTTTTCGGCTCGTCGCTGAACGCGTAAATCATCATTGTATCACTTCATGCCCAAAAGTCTTTTAAATGCGCGTCGATAATCCAAATTGAAAATCGTATAAATTACTGGATTTAAGCCAGAATTTATATAACCCAACCAGGTGATAAAATTTTTAAACTTATTTGTAGGACAGCAGCTCTGACAGAATGGTAAAATCACGTACATTAAAAAGAATGGCAACCAGCATATAACAAATACGCCCATTATGATACCCAATGTTCGGGCAGCTCGACGTTCCTTGGACAATGAAATCTTTTGTTTTTCCTCAATAAACTGATTAACGGTACTTGGTTTCTTTTGCAATGCTGCGGCAGCTGCAGCTCCAGTTGATGACTGTGGTGGTGTTATTTTCAGTGAGGTTTGCTCTTCAGCTTGTGTTACGCATACCTAGAAAATAATACAAATTATATAGTTAAATTATGCATAAATACATATATAATGCTAATGATAATGTTAATGTTAATGCTAATGTTAATGCTAATGCTAATGTTAATGCTAATACTAATGCTAATGCTAAAGCTAATGCTAATGCTAATGTTAATGTTAATGTTATTGCTAATGCTTATGCTAATGCTAATTGTAATTCTAATGCTAATGCTAATGCTAATGCTAATGCTAATGCTAATGCTAATGCTATTGCTAATGCTAATGCTTACGCTTATGCTTATGCTTATGCTTATGCTTATGCTTATGCTAATGCTAATGCTAATGCTAATGCTAATGCTAATGCTAATGCTAATGCTAATGCTAATGCTAATGCTAATGCTAATACTAATGCTATTAATAATGATAATGAGATATTAACCTGTATGCATCCTTTTGGATCACTGCCACTTTCAGTGCTAATTTCTGCATCGGATTTGCCAGCCGCATTGTTAGTGCTGCCGCCTTGTGGCAACAACTGTTGCTCGCCATGCGGTTCACAGACCGATGATGATGATTGCGATCGTCGTCCAGTGCGTGCCTTGCCATGTTTAATAGAGTCCTTAATCTTAGCACGACGTGATTTCTTAACCATGACAACAACATGTTGCTGCTGCTGAGACTGTGATTGCGACTGTTGCTGTTGCTCATTGTTAGCCTCTGGTTGAGCATGAGTCTCACTGCTAAGACTCTCCTGATCATTTTGTATCATTGGCGTAGCAAAATTTGCACGATCACGTCCACAGCAAAGCCAACTAGCGCAAAAACTTGTCAATGCGCGTGCCTTTGAACTATTGGAGCTGGCACCGCCTGCTGCAGCATGGCTTGTATTGATAGTCTCCAATTCCGTTGCTTTTATTGCAATTGTATTTAATTTATTTGCCTTGGCGCGTTCCCTTAAACGTCGTCGCGTTGCCACAAAGATTTCAATATAAACAATTGTCATTATAATCAATGGTATAAAGAATGAACCCAATGATGAATAGATAACATAACCGCGTTGCGATGTTAACTCACATGGCGTTGCACTGGTAAACTCATCTGGCCAATCATTCCAACCAATTAACGGTGGGCTACTTATAATCAACGATAGCAACCAGACACCAGATATTAATAATAATACTCGTCCCACTGTACGCTTCTGTGCATAATTAATAGGATCAGTTATGGCCCAATAGCGATCTAATGCAATTGCACACAAATTTAATATAGATGATGTACAACATAGGACATCACATGTTAGCCATAATTTACATAAATGTATACCAAATTCCCAGCGACCCAATATTGAATAGGCAACATTAAATGGTAATACTAGAAGTGCAACAGTTAGATCAGCAACAGCTAATGAAACGATAAAAAAATTTTGCACAATACGCAATGGTTTGTAGGTAAAGACACTAAGTATAACCAAAATGTTACCAATTATGGTTAAAACAATAATAATTGAGAGTACAAGTGCAGTTAGTAATGCTTCCCATTCTGGCACTGCCAGTTGTACACCAAAAAAGCTTTCATACATTTCCTCAACAGCGACAGTGCCACATTCTTGTGTTGTTGTGTCTGCAAATGTTGCAGCTGTTGCTGTTGCTGTTATCGTTGCTGTTGCTGTTGTTAGGCTATCAACCAGCGTCCCGGATAAATTTGCTGCCAGTTCTGCTGCTGCTGCTGCTGTTGTTGTTGTTGTGGTTGTTGTTGCTGCTGCTGTCTCAACGTTAGTTGCACTGCGTACGTTGCTATTTGCCTTTACGTTGGATGCTGCCTCTGGCGTACTGTTGACGGCAGCGGCTGCTGTCAACGCTGCCGCGGCCACCGTTGTGGTGACATTTATGAACAAGATTTGATCTGCCGATGGCATTTTGACATCCTGCTACCAGTATTTCTCTCTCTTTCTCTCTCTTCTTCTTCTGTTCTCCTTCTTTTTCTTTTTACAGTTTCTCAACGTTTTTCAATTTGAGCTGCAATAAGAAAAATAAAATAAAATGATGTGTGAAAAATGTATTTAATATTGCTGCCGATATAGTAAAAATAAAAAAAAATTAAAATAATAATAATTATTAAATAAATATATAAATAAAATAAAAAAGAAAAATATAATAAAATAAAATAAAAATAAAATTGAATATAAAATAATAAAATGAAAATAATATCATTGAATATTTACGATTGCAACTTAAAAATTTAACAATTTCAGTTTTTCATTTAAAGATGGCAAAGACTTTGTAAGTCTTAAAGGATAAAGCTAGACTAAACCATGGATTACTATCAATATCATTTACTTATCGATGTTAGCTGTTTTTTTTTTTATTTTGTACCATTTTTGTGTAAAAAGACAAAAGTTGAACACGAAGTTTTCCATCAAAAGCCAATTGCCAAAACAAGGCAAATCAAACTCATGTCAAATACAAATTATTTATAAGTTTTATGTAAACATGCAAAATTCAAAGGGCCAATGGTATGTCAGAAGGCTTCTACTTTGAGCTTCGAGGCAAAAGCAAGAGTACGAACAAGTTCTTCATGATATGGATAAGACATTTGACAAAGTGTCCCGAAATGAAGCTTAACTCTGCTCAGCTAAAGTAAAAGGTCAAGCAATTTGACTCTGTGTAACTCGTAACAGAGCAAAACAAAAAAACAAAAAAAAAAACATAAACAAAAACAAAAAAAAGAAAGGAAAAATGAAAAAGTGTAGTATGAACAGACACAGACAACAAGGAGGGTCATGTCACAAAGCCATTAACAATTTAGCTAGAAATTTTTTTTATTTTTATTTTTTTTTTTTATTTTGCATTAGCCGTTAAATAACGGAAGCGAACTAATTAAAAATGTCAGACCAAGTGAAATGACAGCTGTAAAATAATACACAGTGCCAGTTGAAAGGACTCGTATTACCTTACGGTATTATAATTAAAGACATTCTGACAGCATCATCTCGATTATGCTACGTGACATAAACGTTTTTTTTTTTTTTTTTTTTTTTTTACTTTTACTACGCAGTAAAAGTATTTATAAAATAGCTTCGACTTACATATGATATTTAATTTTTATTTACATTTTTTTTTAATAATATTAAATCTAAAATTTATTATAATAAATTTGAATTAATTTTCCTTTTTAATTTGTCTAGTTATTCATTTATACATTTTATTTATAGATAATATTTATTAAATACTAATAAAAATTTTGCCTATTTTATAAAAGGAAATAATTATAAATTTTAAATAATATTTGTTTTATATAATTATTTATTAATTAATATTTATATTTAATTTTTTTTATTTTAATATTTACCAATATTTTTATATTTTTTGATATATTTTTTTAATATTTTTTTAATATTTTTTTAATATATTTTAAATGCTAAATATCAAATTATTAAAAATATTAAAATTAAAAACAAAATAAAATATTAATATTAATTTAATTTAAAAAATATTAAAAAAATTTTTGTTAATAAATTTAATTTTTTTTATTTTATTTTATTATTTTCTTTATAAATATTTTGTATTTATTTTTTTATAGTTTTTAAATATTTTTAAATACAAATATACAATTTTAAAACATCAAAATATATTAAAATTAAAAACAAAATAAAATATAAATATTAATTAAAAAAATAATTATATAACTCGAATATTAAAATTTCATTTAATTTTATTTTTTATTTTATTTTATTATTTTCTTTATAAATATTTTTTATTTATTTTTTTATAGTTTTTAAATATTATTAATTACAAATATACAATTTTAAAATATCAAAAAATATTAAAATTAAAAACAAAATAAAATATAAATATTAATTAAAAAAATAATTATATAACTCGAATATTAAAATTTAATTTAAAAAATATTAAAAAAAAATGTTTGTTAATATTTTGTTAATTAATAAATTATTATTATTATTTTTTTTTTATTTTATTATTTTCTTTATAAATATTTTTTATTTATTTTTTTGAATAGTTTTTAAATATTATTAAATACAAATATACAATTTTATAGCTTAAGTTTTGACTGCTATCCAAGTGTAATAAAGATATTTGCTGCTTGCCAAAGATCTGTACTAATCCTGCACTGAAGTCTATAAATTTCATATAATTGTAGTAACTTTTGTTTTTTTTTTTTTTTTGTCTGCCGCTTGACACATTTATCCGCTTAGTCTCTTGCCGCATGCCAACTGCACTTTGCCTTCTGCTTTCGACTCGCTTCGAGCTCAACTTGCCTTGCATCGGCAGCAGTGGCAACATTAATCAAAATAACCCACTCATAAACTCTGCGCAAGCCGTCGAAAAAGAAAAAAAAGTTCACGAAAAACATTTTCATTCAGTACAAAAAAAAAAAATAAAAAAAAAGAAACGCATATTTTTTTTTTCTTTTTGCCTCGCACATATTTTTGCTTCAGTTCGCTTTCAATTTTATTTTTTTTTTGTGTGTTGGTTTGACTGTCGAGATTTTTGCTGCTAATGCACCTGAAGCTCAGTTTGATTTCTGTCTGCGGGGAAAAAGCTTTTAGTGAGCTGCGCCTTTGCTCCTTTGGGGCGGGACACAAGCTGATTGTGGTTGGATTTTTGGCTGAATTACAAATGAAAAAAAAAGAACAGAAAAGTTTTGCAGTCATTTTTTTGTTACTGTTGCTGCTATTGTGCTGCATAAGTTTCACATACTTTGATTGGCAACAAAATTATATGATGAGCTTCAATTAGATTAGATTAGATTAGATTAGAGATTAGAGTGACCAGCTGCTAATCATATAAGCTGATTAACAGCACAAATTTGTATAAATTAAGAACTTAACAGCTTTTGAACTTAATTTTGTAAGCTGATTACGACGCTTTAAATGTGATTATGATTACCACACACACACGCCCCAAAAAGTAGACTATAAAAAACACAAGCGCGTGAGTGTGTGTGTGTATTTATTCTATGTCTGCAAATGAACAGTTTTAGATAGTTGGCTTGAATTTTCTTTCGCAAAAATGTTTGTACGTTGCGCTTTCAAGTCTGACTTTATAAAAAACATTTGAATGTAGAAAAGTTTTTCACAGTTTTTAAGTTGACCTTGCCTATGATATGTGCTTTGAAAATACACATACATACATACATAACACGCCAACACCACATACAGGCATAGAAATGTAGTTTTAGGTTTATTTTTTTTATTCTGTCATTAGCATGAATATCGCTAAGATTTTTCATGAAATTAGAAAATTATTTATGAATTTTTCTTATTTTCATTTTTCTGCTTCTTTTTTTTATTGCTGCATATATTTATTTTTAATTATAAAACTATAATAAAAAAAAAATATTTTAAATACAAATTGTTTGCTAATTAAATTATTTTCTAATTATAAACATAGAAAAAATAAAAACATTTACTGCAATTACATGAATTTTAGACTCAATGACCATGACATGAGCACACAAACACACACACACAGCAAATAATTTCATAAATTAAACAATTAAATTTCAATTTATTTTATTGGCAACAAGAATATAAGAAAAGAAATTCATAAAGCGAAGAATTTTACAGACAATTGATTAATATCGCAGAGCGGCGAAAAATAAATTTCAAAATATTTTTTTTTTGCCAAATTTTGTGTTGCGTTGAAATCAAAGTAAAATAAATAGATTTTTTTTTTTCTTGCTACTTTGTGTTGTTACATTTTCTTTTTTGTTTGTTTATACAATTTTATAATTGACATAGCGGACAGCAGAGAGAGAGAGAGAGAGAGATGGTAAAAGGAAATTGCTATTAATTTGCTTTCGAAAATAATATAGAATGAAAATGACAAAACGAACGAACATAGCAACAATTTTCGAACTCTATACAAATCTTAACTGACAATCAAAAAAGAAAAAGTAAAGGCAAAAACAGGTAAAAGAATAATGGCCAATGGTCAATGTCAATTAGTAGAAAAATGGTTAAGATGCTTTTACGTTTTATGCTATCGAACTTTTGTTTTATTTACATAATGCTGGCATACAAATTTTGTGTGTGGCAAATGCAAAGGCAAAGGCAACAACATGTTGCTCTGCTTGTTCATTGTTTCTTCTTATATTTAGCTGACAAAGTGGTCTATAAATAAAGTCTCAACATCTTATCTTATCTTATATAGACAAATCTAATATGACACGCATCAAATACTAAGTTAACTACAGCTGCTGCATACAAATTTTATTCATTTTATATAGAAAAAAAAAATCTTATAATTTCTCTACATAAATTTTTGCCATTGCTACGTTAGAACTTTTATATTTTAGCTGACTTAAATAGCTTTTAGCTTTATTTTGATCATTCACTGTTACAAAAAGCAATAGAATAAGCAAGAAGAACTTCAATTGACAACTTGCAGCATTTTGTAGTCAGGCAATTTCAGTGAACTTTTAATCACCAAACGCGGTTCCGGTATTGTCTGTCAGACACACATACATATACACACACATGAATAGATACGCATGGAGACGCAGCAGGCAGTGAAAGCTTTTTTGCAATTCCATTAATAGCTATGCCTATACACGGATTCGAAACGAATTCTGTTTCAATAAAGTTCATGTCCAGTGAAATGAAAATGCGTATTGCGAAATGTTTGAACCTTATCCGCAACGCCAGCCGCATACTATATATGCTATACACACACACACTCTCTCTCTCTCACTCTCTGTCTCTCTTTTCTATTCTCAATTTCTCTGTCGTTTCATATATACTCATGCATATACATACATGAATATACAAAGCTCACTGTGTCAAATATACAATTTCAATTCTAAACGTTTTTATTGCATGCAATTTTTATGCATATTTTTTTCTTCTTTTTTTTTACTAAGATAACGTCAATTGCATTTAGCTGCTATTAGTTTTAGTATATGTATTAAGTACAAATTTTTTCGTATTTGCAACAATTTGAAAAAAAAAACGAAAATGAAAATAAAAAGAAAAACTAATACGAAATCAGAAACTTTAACTTCGACTTTGGCATTGGCTTTAGCTTTGGCTTTGGCTTTTTATCTCTTTGCACAGTTTGCAGTTTTGTGTGCCTTGATGTGAGCTTAATGCATTATAAAGCATACCAATACATCAACACCAATGCCAACACATACACACACACACACACACATAGATAGACAACGTACAGACAGTTGCAAATTTGTTTACGCTGTGTGCTCTAAAGCTTCAGCATCAGCATCAGCTTCAGCTTCTTTTAGTTTCCAGCTAGTAGCTTCTATCGCTCAGGTTTTTGCTTTCTGTTTGCCAATGTGTCTCGGGCTTTGAATCCTAGCTCTTAGGTCTTTGGGGCATGCTTTGCATAGCCACGTGTAAAATTTTCCTTACTGCAACTTTTCTCTGTGACACAACAACATATATACACACACACACACACGCGCACACACACACGTGCACACATTGATGTATGAGCAGAGTAGCAATTGCCAAAAGGTTTTTTTTTTTTTTTCAAATGAAAATTGCGTTGCAATTCAGGGTCGTTTTGCTCGCCATAGTGTTCAATTTTAAAGTTCAGTGTTAGCTTTGAAAGATCACATAGAAGAAGAAGAAGAATATTTGAAATTTATTTATTAAATTGAAATTACAAAATAAAAAAAATAAAAAAATTTGTTGAAAATATTTGGAACGACATTTTTTTTATTATTGATTTGTAAATGAAATGTAAATTTTTATTATTTTTCATTTATTTATTTTTTATTATATTTCTTTAAAATTTTTCTTAAATTTACATTTTTTCTTTTATTTTTTTATGTATTTAATTTATTTATTTATTTTATTAATTTTTTTTATTTTTATTTATTTTTATTTTTTATTTTTTATTTTATTTTATTTTATTTATTTATTTATTTATTTTATTTTATTTTTTATTTTATTTATTTTTTGTTTGTATTTTTATTTATATTTTTTTTTATTTATATATTTTTTTATTTATATTTTTTTATTTATTTATTTATATTTTTTTTATTTATATATTTTTTTATTTGTATTTTTTTTTAATTTACATTTTTTTATTTATATTTTTTAAATGAAATGAAATTTCCTGCAAATCTTTTCAATAAATTTTTTATTTTTAATTTATAAATTTATTTTGTATTATTAGTTTTGATTTCTTTATCTTTATCCTTAAAAAAATTTATAAATTTTATTTCATTGTTTTTCAAGAAATTAAATATTATTAAATAATATTTCAATTTTATTTAAAATTTTTTCTAATAATTTTTTTTATTATTATTATTATTTTTTTTTTTGTAATATTTATGAAATTTTTTTTATAGTTAAAAAGTTGATAATATTTCCATTGTCAATTGTCGTTGTATTATTTTTTCTATGCTAAGAATTATTTGTAGATATAACATGAAATTATCTTGTCAAAATAGTAAAAAAAGAAAAAGAAAATAGAATAATAAAATAGCTTTCAAAGTTCTTTTGAAAACTATGTCAATTGCATAATCGCTGCACAAGAAATGGGAAAACAAGCATTTATAGATCAATGACCATTGGCAACGAATTGCTGACACATTTGCCCTTTCAGTCGTTGTCAATCATAAAACATACATATACATACATATATAAAGACAGATATATTCAGACATAGTATAGTAGTATGTGGCATATTTTTCACCATAACTCTCGATATGTCAGCAATTTGCATATGTAGCTCTGGCTGCCACTGGCCGTTAATGCGGGTCGTGCTTTTCAAAAATTGATGCATTCTTGTGCACAATCGCAGCACTGACAGCCATCGTCAGTCAGCTAACGTGTCTGTGTGTGAGAGAGAGAATGCAGGGAGATAGATTGAATGGACAGTTAGCCCCTGTAGGAAATGTAGAAACGTGCGCGTACCTGACACATTTGACGATGACTACGTAGAACGAGGGATAAACATGAAAATCATTGGTAAGGCAAACCAGGCATGTAAACTACCAACTAACGGCAATGCACATGATTGTGTATTACACATACATACATCACACATCAGACATTACACACACTCACACACACATACAGCTTACACCCCCGGGTCGGTATAAAAACGCCCACAACTGTCAGTCAAAAAACTGCACTCGAATGCACATTTTGTGCGATTGTAATATGAATTTTACATTGGTCTGAGCATATCGAACATTGCCTTACATTTGGCTTAATAAGATGCCAATAATGGCATCTTGGCAGATATTCAATATGAATTCATTCTTTACTTAAAAATATTTAAATATTTAATATTTAATTTTACTTTTTGTTAATTAAACGATGAGATAAGCAGTCAAAAAATCTTGCATTTATTTGCTATTTAAAGCTTAAAATTTATTATTTAATATTATTTATTATTATTTTTTATTATTTATTATTATTAATTATTATTAATTATTATTTATTATTATTATTATTTATTATTATTTATTATTATTTATTATTATTTATTATTATTTATTATTATTTATTATTTATTATTATTTATTATTAATTATTATTATTTATTATTTTTTATTATTATTTTTGATTATTTAATATTATTTATTATTATTTATTATTATTTATTATTATTTATTATTATTTATTATTATTTATTATTATTTATTATTATTTATTATTATTTATTATTATTTATTATTATTTATTATTATTATTTATTTTTATTTTTTTTATTGTATATATAATTATATTTTTTATATTTTTATTTTTTATATATTTACCAAATGTTTACTGATACTTTAATTTATTTTTATATAAATTTATAAATTTATTTTATATTTAAATTTATTTTCTTCATTTTTTTTTTTTTTTTGGTTATTTCTGCATAGTTTCACTTATATTATGCATCAATTTTTTTTGACGTTCTCCATTATAATAAATATTCCTTGAAGTTTTTTATTTTTTATTATTTGCATAATGATATTTATTCAATTTCCCCTTGGTGGTTTTCTTAGTATTAACTGTTACTTGCTCTTAAAGGCTTTTTGCTATACGATATTATAATATTTTTCTACTTCTTTTTTTTTTTTACCACTATACTTTATTGTATTATGTACAAATCCCCTGTGTGATAGTTGCACTTAGCATAGCTGCTTCTGCCTGCTTTGGCCCACTGTATCAAGTACAAATTTCTTATCAATTTATTTTGCTGTTGTTGTCAGTTGCTGTCATAAGCAAATTTTCTATGCGACAACACATCTACAAGTCTTCTTGCTATGCTGTCTGCTAATGTATGCTTGTGTGTGTTTGTATTTGTATGCGTGTATACTCTGCGTATGCGCAATATACATAATTGCATATTCTAGAAGACAGACTGAGTTCTTGCCATATATATGCATATATATATATATATAAATTTTTGCACCATCTTCAGCTTCTGCGTTATATTTTCTTTGCAGTAACTATAAAGTGAAAATTGTTGTATATAGTGCTGAGCTTTATGTAATGCTGTTAAATTTTGCGGTTGCATCAACTTGTGGCAATGATGCTGCAAAAATGACGCTGTTGCATGTCTAATGTGGCGTATGCGTAATTTGCCTTTTGCTAATTTGATGGCTTCTTGTGAATGACTTTATTTAGTTTGCTTGCTCACTCGTTTGCTCTGTGATTATTACACATTTTCGCATTTTGATTTGCATAGCAAATAATTAATTAAAAAAAAAAAAAAACTTAAGTCAAATTACATGATAATATCAAATATATATATAATATATATATAGATATATTTGCAAGAATTTACATTGTTTATTTTTTGACTATTTGTTGAACTCCCGCTGCTTGCGCGCTGTAGGAACTAAATCAATTTGCCAGAAACTAATTAATGCTTGGATTCTTATATGCATAAAAAGGATTTGCCGCAATTTGCTAAAAGCAAAGCAAGCAATACTGCAAGATTCCCCCTAAATGCCAATGGTCTAAGGTTAACATATTGATATTTGGAGTTAAAGTTTTAGTTTTGGCTTTTTGGCTTTGTTTTTGGTTTAGTCAACATCTGCAATTATATTTCTCGAGCTTTTGATTGTTTTTTTTTTTTTTTGGCAATTGAACTTTTTAGCTAAAACTAAAATTGCCTTAAACTAAAATTTACTTTATGCCTATGTATGTCTGTCTGTCTGTCTGTCTGTTTGTGTGTCTGTGCGTTTGTTTATTTTAGCTTTTCTCTACATGCTTTGAATTGATTTGATTTGATTGATTTGCTGTTATTTTTTTTTTTTTTTCTTTGTTAGTTTTCTCGTTGCTCACCCAACGTTTTAGTCCGTCACGCATCTATTCATCGACCATTTGGCACTTTGACTCTTTTGTTTTTACTCACGTTTTCAAAACAAAATCACACAAAAAACAAAAAAAAAAAGGTCGCAAGAGCATGATGCAATAGTTTGAGTAACTGACTTCAGTCAATTTTTTTTTTTTTCTTTTTCTCTTATTTTTTTTTTTTTGTATACTCGAAAAGTTTTTAAATTGCAATGCAAGTGTATTTTTCTTTATTTTTTATTTTTTGTTGTTGCTGCTGTTGGCAATTGTTTGCTGAATGGTCATCGAATTTTCAATTGCTTTGCGGGATTGCGTGAAAAAGTTGTTGTTTTTTTTTTCCTTTTTTTTTTGCGTGTTTTTATTTAACTATCAACTGAATAATAAATAGAAGCAATTTTCATTGCTGCTGTGCAATCAGTTTTCATACAAACTAACTAAACCGAATTCGTGATGAACCATTTAAAAGAATTTTTTTTTATTTTTTGATGAATATTAATCAAAATTCCTTGCTAGCATTCAACTAATTTTATACATGAAAAAATGCAGTTATAGCAAATGTATAATTAATAAACTTTTGATTAACATTTGAATTTCAGAGTAGAAGTAGAAACAATTGCCAAACAGTTTGCCTTGTACATGAATATATGTTATGACCGATGGAGCTGGCGAAAAGACATAGTATATATGTATATATTCGTGATCAGCATTTTGATAGCAGCATTCAAATTTATTTGTACGTTTGTCCAACTGTTGTAATGTAAACTAGTCTATCAGTTTTACAGCTATTTCAATGAAACTTGATACACATACTCTCTATGCCCATAAGCTATATATAAGTCACAACTGGACAAATCGGACTACTATAACATATAGCTGTCATAGTAAGAAACGTTCAAAAATTATGTTTTTTCTTTATTTTGTTAAGCTATACGGCTGAAACTTACGGGATTTGAGTTTAATGACAATTTACACGCCTCATATAAATTTGGTTCAAATCGAACAAATATAATATATAGCTGCCATCGACGACTGTCAAATTTTACAGCCAGCGAATGATAACTTTATTTATTTTTTTAATAATTTTTAATTGTTTATTTTATTATTATAAATTATTGTTATTTATAAGTAATTACTATTTATTTAAATTATAATTTATTATTAATTATAATTTATTATTAATTGTAATATTTTATTAATTATAATTTAATTATTAATTATAATTTATTATTAATTATAATTTATTATTTATTATAATTTATTATTAATTATAATTTATTTATAAATTATAATTTATTATTAATTATAATTTATTATTAATTATAATTTATTATTAATTTATAATTTATTATTAATTATAATTTATTTTAATTATAATTTATTATTAATTATAATTTATTATTAATTATAATTTTATTATTAATTATAATTTATTATAATTATAATTTATTATTAATTATAATTTCTTATTAATTATAATTTATTATTAATTATAATTTATATATTATATATATAATTTATTATTAATTATAATTTATTATAATTATAATTTATTATTAATTATAATTTATTATTAATTATAATTTAATTTATTAATTATAATTAATAATAAATTATAATTTATTATTAATTATAATTATAATTTATAATTTATTATTAATTATAATTTATTATTAATTATTTAATAATTTAGTATTAAATCATTCTGCAGCCTTTTCATTACCCTGGCAACATCTTATTATCAAGTCAAGTTTTAATATTTTCTTATTTTTTTTTTTTCAACTTCTGTCATTAACTCGAATTCATTTACACTTTGTCCTTTAGCTTCGTCAAGTAATTTATTGATCCGTTTTGCTGTTGCCGTTGCTGTTGCTGTTGACGTTGCCGTTGCCGTTGAGACCTTCAATTAACTTCTAAAGTGCTGCTCAATCAGCCCATTGGAGGCCACCCGCAATCTAATTAAACATTTCCATATAAACAATAGCCAATTATCTGAGGCACTCAACTTATTGACATGCGTTACAGGGTTAAGATTAGCGCTCTATTGCGAAAATAAAAACAACAAGAGCAGCAGCAGCAGAAGCAGCAGCAACGTGAGGAAACCTTTTATGTTGCTTCAATTCATTTTGGTTGAGGGCAAAAAAAAAAAAATGTAATAAGCATTGTTATGACCAAAGTTCAAGGAATTGATGGCATTGAATGAAGTTGCTGTTGCTGCTGTTGCTGCTGCGTACGTGTTGTGAGTGAATTTGATTGAAAAGGCATTGCTTAGCGACTCAATTCTTATATACTTTCATTGTACTTATCCAGTCATAAAAACTAAATGAACATAACACACATACACACACACACACACACATATAGACAGACACATGAAGTCCATGTCGAATAGTGGACAATACAATGTTGTTACAGCCAAGTTGTTGACCAGTCTGGCGCCCAAGTATTGAATACTTTGCCATTGCATTAGACAAACAGACGGCGCGCACAATAAAATCAAACTGTTGTTTTTTTTCTTGCTTTTTTTTGTAGACTTTTCTTTGATTGTCTGCTGTCGTCGATTATATGTTTATTTTGATTGTAGCAAATTTAGCATGAAAATCAGCAACTAAATTAACATTTTTACTTTTCTAAAGCAACAATTTTATTATCTTTCTCTCTCTTTCTATATATTTATATATTTTATTATTTTTATTTTTATTATTTTTTTTTTATTTGTATCAATTTCAAATCAAATGCATTTCGCTTTAAATTCATTGCATGGCATTTCAGTTCACAAAACTTGATGTTACTCATCAATATAAGAAACAAACAGCAGACCAACATTGCCTGCAGCTTTTGCCACTGAGCGTATTTGTCAGCTCCAACAGTAGCAGCAACAGTAGCAGCAACAGCAGCAACAACAACTTCAGCAACTCAACAATTCCCCAAATGATAGTCGAGCCCAGCAACTGGGAGCACTAAGAGAGAAAGAGAGAAACACAGAGTGTAAAAGACAGAGAGAGAGAGAGAGTAGATTTCATGTTAGATATTTTGCTACGTGCTAGAGACTTTGTTGCCTTTAGCTTTGGCTTCGGCCACATTTTATTTGGTCACATTTATTACATGCAATTTGTTGGCCCAAGGGTGTTGCTTTTGCCACAGCATAGCACAGCACAGCGCAGCAGAGCAAATGTTGTGATGGGGCAGAAAGAAGTTTGTAGATGTAGCTGATATAGGATTTACACTGAGGCAATGAGATAACTTTGTTCTACGCTACGCTTTTCTAATGAGTCTGAAGTTACTAACTAGCTGAAGCTGAAGCTGAAGTTGAAGTTGAAGCCAATAGAAGAGTTTTTTGCTGCTAGCATTGTGTCAACAAACATTTTGAATCTTAAGCTTTAATTAGTGAGCTTAGGCAAGAGTGAGATAGCAGTAGATATAGATATAGATAGAAAGAGTGAAAGAGATTGGAATGCTTAACAACTAAATAATACAAAAAAAAAAAATAATAATAATTAAAGAAAGTAAAAAAAATATTAAATATTTTATCAGACTACAAAAATATATAAAAAAAATATAAAATAATATAAAATATATATAAAAAAAAATATAAAAATTTGAGTTATAGTTCATCTAGAATTTTTGTTTTTTTTTCACCATGACCTTCAGCTGTTAGTTGGTAATATAACTGTTTAATAATATATATAATATATATATTAATCTGACAGCTATCACAATTGATTGCTTAAACATATTATAGTTTTAGTTTAGTCGCTGTCAATGTTGCTATCTTTGACAATTGATTAAATGCTAAAAATCGAATTCTCTCTATGCCATAAAAACTACAAATTCTACGAACTCTTGTCACAATATATCTATAAATATATATCTATATATATATATATATTGCTTTGCTATATAAACATTTCCAAGTACACTTGAATACATAAATTTCATAAAAGCAAATAAAAAGAAAATTCGCAACAAAATATTTCACTTTCTATTTGCATTGACGAATAACTATGCAGCGCGCGCTCGCGTTTGCTGTCTCTCATATTGTCTCTTGTCTCTTGGCCCTTGTAACATGTATAAATGCCGCATTTATCTCGACTATTTTTACAGCTTTGAGTTTTACCATAGCCATTGCCATTGCCATAGCATATAAATCATATTTGGCAGCCACTTGACGCGTGAGAAATGCACAGCCAGTTCATGTTACTCACCATTAGTTTTTTTTCCCAAGTTTCCCCGGTATGATTTTGGAAATATTGATTTCGTTTTGCTTTAGTTAAAACATCATTTCTGAAGAAAAAAAGAAAAAAAAAAAATTTGTAATCTTTCTCTCTCTCTCTCTCTCTTGCTCTCTCTTACACATATCACTTGAAATAGTTGCTGTTATCAGGCAAACAATTTGTCAGCATCAAATGCAAAATATCAAGTATAAAATATTACACAATCATTGCAATGCACAATTCATATTTATTGTCCTTGTCCAGGCCAATGCTCACTGCTCACTGCTCAGTGTTCCCAGTGTGCCCTTTGAGTGTCAAATGCACTAGCATGCATAATATTTTATTTTTTTATTATTATTTTATTGCTTTTATTATTATATGTTATACATATGTGTCTTTATTATTGCTACGTATACATAATAATATTTATTTTTGCTGAGATTGCATGTTGTTTTCTTCGTCTAGTTTTTTTTTGATTAGTTTTCTGTTGCTATACAAGTATAATTTAACTTAACAGCTGCAAAAATGTCGCACACTTCATGCTATCGCATTCAATTCTTTTGTTTTTGCCTTTGCCCGTGTATTGCCCGCACACACACACACACACACAGACTATTAAAACAATTTAGACAGCGTCATGGTCTTCACTTTTTTATTTACAATTGAAAAACAAGCGTAGATCAATTAGTATTAAGCATAGTCGACTTATATATGTGCTACACTACTACCACTTGATGCTCTAGCATTTTTTATTTCATTTATTAAATTTCACAAAAATATTATGAAATATATTTAAAAATATAAAAATATTAAAATAATTAAATTATATAAGAAAATTATTGTAGTATCGATTTGTTTAAATATTTATCTTGCATATTTATCTACTAAAATATCATAAGAAATATATTGAAAAATATTAAAATATTAAAATAATTAAATTATATAAGAAAATAATTGTAGTATCGATTTGTTTAAATATTTATCTTGCATATTTATCTACTAAAATATCATAAAATATATTTTATAAATAAATATAATTTATAAATATTCGTATTATATTATTTTTTATTTTATTGGAATTATTTTATTATAATAATTATTATTATTATTATTTTATTAAAATTGAATTTACAAATAATATTTATATCATTTTCCATAATTTTATTTATTCTACTAAAATATCATAAAATAAATTTTATAAATAAATATAATTTATAAATATTCGTATTATATTATTATTTTATTTTATTATAATAATTTTTATTATTTTATTAAAATTGAATTTACAAATTATATTTATATCATTTTCCATAATTTTTTTTATTCTACTAAAATATCATAAAATAAATTTTATAAATAAATATAATTTATAAATATTCGTATTATATTATTTTTTATTTTATTGGAATTATTTTATTATAATAATTATTATTATTATTATTTTATTAAAATTGAATTTACAAATAATATTTATATCATTTTCCATAATTTTATTTATTCTACTAAAATATCATAAAATAAATTTTATAAATAAATATAATTTATAAATATTCGTATTATATTATTATTTTATTTTATTATAATAATTATTATTATTTTATTAAAATAGAATTTACAAATTATATTTATATCGTTTTCCATAATTTTATTTATTCTACTAAAATATCATAAAATACATTTTATAAATATTCTTATTATATTATTATTTTATTTTATTAAAATTATTTTATTATATTTATTATTATCAGTTTATTAAAATTAAATTTACAAATTATATATTTAATTTTGTAAATTAAATTTTAATAAAATAAAATTTAAAATTTATATAAATTATAAAATAATATTTAAAAAAATTTAATTTAATTTTTAATTTAGTTTTAATAAATTTTTAATTTGCATTATATAAGATAATACAAATATTTATCACTAGACATAGTCCAAAAATTAATGCAATAGTCTTACAAATAGTTTCATTAATTCTACTAAAATAAAGTAAAAATAAATATTGTTTGTTTAAATTCCTATGAATGAATTTCAAATAAAAATCAAGTGTAAAATTGTTTTATAAACTTGTAAAATAAATATAAAAAAAAAAACATTGTACTTTATATTTTCATTAACAACATTTTGCATACTTTAAGAGCAACAAGCAAGCAAGCAGCAAGCAGGCAGCAAGTTTAACAAAAATCTATTGATATTGTTTAGCGTAGCGTAGCGTGCAGTTGATACAAGGCTCATTCATAGAAATGCTACACACGCCAGGCCATAAATATGTTCAAAAAAACAAAATCAAAATCAAAAAAAAATTATTTTCATGTGATTTTTTCATTTGCTGTTGTTGTTATTTTATATGTATTTTTTTTTTTTTGTTGTTCATCTTATTTTGTTTGTCGACTGCAAAAGATTGGGGCAATACTATAGCAACGGCAGCGGCATAAATGTTACGAGTAGTTGCTTATAGTCGAAAGTACATCTGTGTACCAAAACATACAACAGAGCAACAAAACAACAGCATAACAGCATAACACAATAGTCTATATATTTAGCGCAATTTTTTTTTTCTCTTCCTCTCTCTCTCTCTCTCTCTCTCTCACTATCTTTCTTTGATTTTCACTTGTTTAAATAGGGCGGCAGTATTTTTTTTTTATTTTTTATATTTCTTGCTGTACCTTTTCTTTTAGTTGAAAGAAAAAAAAAAAAACATGAAGAAATATAATGAGAAAAAGCAAAAGAAAAGAAAAGAAAAAAAATCCATAAATAACTACTTCGATTTTCAGCTATAAGTTTTCGGTATTTTTTTTTGTGCCGCAGTGTGTGTTGGTGTCGACAACTTTATGAGCTACAAATGTTGATGGTGCGGGGCTGCTAAGAATTTGGCAACAAAGGGAAGGTATTAAGTAGAATGAAGAACGAGGAGATATGATGATGTGACGCCTTTTTTTTTTTTTTTTTTTTTTGTGTGCCTCAAGTGCTTTGGCCCAATCATCAAGTTTCTTAGCTACCAGCAAAAAAAAATAAATTTTTTTTTTTTTTTTTTGATGAATTCCACAAATATTGACAATGTGCGTGCCAAATACAAAATAAATCATAGCCGTTTTCGCTTTTCTTCAGTATTTATTTACATGCCGGAAGAACAGCAAACGAAAACGACAACAGCAGCAACAACAACAACAACAACAACAACAACAAGGGCAACAACATTGCGCTGTGCGTGTCTTCTCATTGGAACAAGCAACAACGATGAGCGTCATCGACAGCTCGTTTACTCTATATTTTCCTCTCTGTGTGTGAGTGTGTGTCTGTGTCTGTGTGTGTGTTGGCGTGTGGGCGTTATTTAGTATATTGTATTTTACTTGGATGCTCAAACATATATAATATGGAAATTGAAATGAATTTTGTTTCTGTACGTGGCAACTATTTGAGCTTTGCTTCCCTATTTACTTACTCGCTGTTATTTTATTTTATTTTCTTTGTTTTTTTTCTTTCACTTTTTCTTTTTTTTTTTACTCTTTTTGTTTTCACTTTTAATGGGGCCTTGGGTATCATCATTATCATCATCATTATATTATAATCATTACTTATTATTCGACATACCGCAAAATTCTTAAGTAATATAAACCACAGGAATTTAGCACGCAACAAAGTAAACAAATTAATACACTTCAAATTATTAATAGAAATTTCCATAATTTTTTTTTTTTTAGTATTTATTTAGTATTTAAAATTCATATTAGTAAATTTAGTTTATAGATTATTAAAATCAAAAGCAAAGTAAATAAATAAAATGATTCAAATTATTCAAATTATTTTTACTGAAATTTAAGTATTTATTCAGTATTTATTTGGTATTTATTTAGTATTTTTTTGGTATTTCTTAATATTTATTCAGAATCTGTTTAATATATATTTAGTATTTATTCAGTATTTTTTTTAGAATTTATTTGGTATTTATTTAGTATTTTTTTTGGTATTTCTTAATATTTATTCAGAATCTGTTTAATATATATTTAGTATTTATTCAGTATTTATTTAGTATTTATTTGGTATTTATTTAGTATTTATTTGGTATTTATTTAGTATTTATTTGGTATTTATTTAGTATTTATTCAGAATCTGTTTAATATATATTTAGTATTTATTCAGTATTTATTTAGTATTTATTTGGTATTTATTTAGTATTTATTTGGTATTTATTTAGTATTTTTTTGGTATTTCTTAATATTTATTCAGAATCTGTTTAATATATATTTAGTATTTATTCAGTATTTATTTAGTATTTATTTAGTATTTATTTAGTATTTATTTGGTATTTATTTAGTATTTATTTGGTATTTATTTAGTATTTTTTTGGTATTTATTTGGTATTTAATTAATATTTTTTTTTGTATATTTTTAATATTTATTCAGATTCTAATTAGTATTTATTTGGTATTTATTCAGTATTTATTTAGTATTTTTTTTGGTATTAATTAAATATTTATTTGATACTTATTTAGTACTTATTTAATATTTATTTAGAATTTATTTGGTATGTATTTGGCATTTACTTAGTATTTTTTTTGGTATTTATTTAATATTTATTTAGAATTTATCTAGTATTTTTTTTAATATTTTTTTAAAATTTATTTTAGTATTTATTTGAAATTTATTTAATATTTATTTCATAGTTATTTAGTATTTATTTAGTATTTAAATAAGAATTAATTTTACATATAATTTCTATGAATATTTCCCTTAATCAAACATTTTAAAGAGTGTATTTAGTCTTCGTATAAACATGATTTATAATTAAGCTAATTAATTCAATGGCTTCACATTTGGTGCGTGACTTGATGAATTGTGATGGGAAAACTCTTTAACGCATTTCATTTGCCATAAACATGCCTAAAATAAAACGAAATAAAAATATTTGTTCTTATGCCCCAAAAGCCGCAGTTTCCTGCATAGAAACTTGGCTAATTTCGCCTTAAGTCTTGAATTCAAGTCAAATTTTAAGCAGGCGAAAATAAATTTCATGTGTATTTTATGTGAAGCACACGCACGCGAATACAAAATACAAAACACACACACACACGCACGTAGAGATAGAACATACAGGCACGCAGACAAAGCAAATTAGTAACGCCTAATTTGCAACTCATTGTGATCAACAATCGACGTTGCTTATGATACAAATTCAAATGCCGCTCAATTTTGCAAGCATAACATAAGATGGAAGATGAGTGTTGTACCTAGAAATGCAAATAGAGATGGGAATGATGCCACTTAGCAGCAATGGTATCAGAGTTGAGAGTTAAGTTGAGAGCAGCTTTGCCAATTGATTTGCCAAGGCGCACTTGATGCTTCAACGCGGACACAATGGGGCGTATGCGCGATGAAATTAAATTAAAGGCGTTTGGCAAAATGCTCACACACAAAAGAGCCAAAAAGGCAGAAAGAGTGTAGAAGAGAGAGAGAGAGAGAGAAAAAGCCAAAAGCAAAATGAAAAGCCAAAGCTAAAGGTTAAAGCAAATAACGCCAACAGCAGTTTAACATTCTTAGAACTTAGGCAAGACAGCAAAAGCAACGTTTAAAATATATATACATATATATATATACATATACATATATACATATGTATTTGTATAAATATTTGTATATTCAACCCTAGAGTCCACATAAAGTACACAGCAGACAGAATGAATGAACTATAATTTATATGCCTTGAATTAATTTAACTCATGGCAAACTGA